>JAZGTK010000015.1:0-116991 GCA_036877625.1 Ambastaia sidthimunki | reverse complement strand
TTTTGTATTAGAGCTTTTTGTAAGCAAAAATTGTTGTCTGACACTTTGAGAACGTTTGCTTTGAAATATTGTTTGCTTTTACAGGCAGTGTTTTTTCCAGCTAATGGGGCTTGTTCTGGTTTTGCTTCGCTCTGCCCGTTTATGTGCTGGTTTGATTTTTTCTCCTGTTTCTCTAATGCATTGTTGCATTATCTATATTCCACTGTATAATAACCCCCCTCCCGCCAACCCCAATGACACAAACTATATTTCAGAGCCATTCCCCCTGGGAAACAGGAAGAATAGATCATACAGTCTGTTGCTGTGGATCTGTGGGAAATGAGAAGACATCCAGAATGCCACATTCAGACCCCCCCTCACGGATCCGGTCCGGTTGATGCATGGTAAGGGTCGACGCTCCTGACATACAGTAAATCAAGCGCTCTTGTGCGCGCTCCACTCCTGCGTCTGTTTCTTCTCCTTCAGCAGGATCAGACGGATGAGGAGAAGCAGGTGTAGCTCCTCAGTGCCATATTCATTTGGACAAAGATGAAGAGAACATCTGAGAAGAGAGATTTCCCAGGAACCTTGTCGCTAAACGCATAACGGCTGCCAAAAAGCCCCAGAGGAGCAGATGTTATCCGGCTGCCAGTCTCACCTCATCCCAGTTTTGGATCTGTTTGCTTTTATCTGCTTTGTGGGCATTTTTGGTGGGTTTTGTGTCTTTTGATGATAGTTCTGGCTGTGCCACCCCTGAATCATTCTTACCAGGCAATAAAGGGTCTCACAGGAAAGTTAAATCAGAAATTAGATCTTTTTAACATCTCATTTGTTTCCTCTGGACAGAGTAAATTGAGTCTAATCTTCAAATCTTTGGCTTCTCAGGTTTTCCTCCAGAAACAGGCCTTGGTAATCTTTAGCACATCTCTTGTGAGTTTAAACTCTGCTTATGTTTGCTCAGACACTAAAGTCTGCCATCAAAAGATGTTTTATTATGAACTCAAATATTTAGCATCAAATTCTTCCAAAACGTATCTAAGCTATGCTAACAATGTTCATTTCGTAGCTCTATAATCTTGCTGTATGTAACAATTGTTCTTTCTCTTTTCATTTCTCCCAAGGACTTCTGGGAAAGACAAAGTTGATGCATAACTGAAAACTCCAGTAATTCCCCTGAGCTATGACACAGCAGAATTTAATAGATTGTATTTTCCTCTGGTTGAAGATGGTAAGTTTGTAGTCCTCAAACCCAGAAGATAATTAGCATTCACTTGGGTTCCCGTTGGAGTTTCTAATGTGTTTTTAACATAGTGGTTTTTGATTAATGAGTGAAATAAAAGTCTGTGATTAACATTACAAGACTTTCTGCTTTTGTCCTGTATCCTAAATAACACGTCATATCTTTTCATTTTAAATTTGTTGCATGCCTTTTAAACATTGCTAACAAGTTGCTACGTTAAAACTGCAATAATTGCAAAGCCCATCAAAGAACAAAACAAGTACGTTATCTAACGTTACGTTAATCACAGACCTCATTTCACTCATAAATAAAAAACGCTATTTTAGGAATTAGCCTTTCTGGTTGGCTGACAAACTAACTGACTAACTAATCACTATTGAACTCGTTTACATCATCAGCATCTCTTCAAGTTCTGCGCTGCTTCTGTTTTAAAAAAAAAATGCAACCAAAAGCGTCCAGCATGCATTCAAACGCAGCTGTATTTCATGCGTTTGGAAAAACACGCCGCTCTATTTGATGACACGCAATCATTACAGAACAAGCCGTGCTTCTGTTTCACATGTGCGTCTGACTTGTTGTTACGCTGTTTGGCTTATGGCCGTTTCTGGAAACACTGAAGATGATTTAAGACTCGACGGCCAGAGTGTCAGCAGAAGTGAGGAGAGGTACACGGTGATACCAGCATAATGCAGAGCCCGAAACTAAAGCGACGCGGGTCTCCGCAGAATACCAGAGCATGACAGTTAAAGGGTGTTTCATTAATAATCCAAATGAAAGTGAATGAAGAGATACCTGAGGTGGCAGCTCAGGAAATGTACGATGATTCTGGCAGAGGCAGGAGGCGACGGGAGATGATTAATCACGGTGCCATGCACTAAATGAAACTGCTTGCCTGTGGTCGACTGTAGTGAAATCATTACCCTCGTTTGTCGAGAGAGACTTTTGATAAGTTAGGACCTGTTAGTGTAACAGTTAAACAGCTTCAGTTCACTGTAGCTCAGCTTAGAATTGTTGTCATTCAGTTGATAACGACTGGCACAGTGTTTAGGGGGCCTGTGATAATGGAGCCTAATTAGGGTCCTGTATGGCAGAGTGTGTGTGCGTGTGTGTGCGTGTGTGTGTCTGTTTTATAGGTTTAGCAAAGCAACATCAGACTGTTTTCTGCTGCAGTCCGATTACAGTAAATAACTCCTTGTGTATCTTTTGGAAATCAGTGCTGTTTTAGAAATGCTGTGTTGTATATTTTATATTGGGCCCTGATGATTTCAACTGGCTGAGGCCTCTGCAGTGTTTTGACATTGAGCAGTGTATCCCTGTTCCTTTAAGACAGAGTTAATGTGAATTTTGGCACGACGCAGTCTCAGTAACCCTCACGAAGGCTTTCGTTAGTTTCTGTTTCTTATCTGACAGGCACGGGTGATAACTGATAGCAGCACGCCATTCTCTAATTACCATCTGTGTGTCCAGTGGCTTTGGGAAATGTCAGTAATGCTAATTGAAGGGAGAGAGAGAGTATTCTTGGCCCTTGAGGCATCTGGAGATGTTCAGTCCCCAATGTCGCATTGCCTGCGATTATCTTAACTTCTTATTAACGCAGCGAGAGGAGCTGTGATCTAATGACTAATGACTGCAGCCACTGCGGCACATCTCGAGGTTTTTTTTGCGCTTTGCAGCAACAGCTCGCTAGCGGCCCGGTCGCTAATGCGTCTGTGGGCGTAATGAAAAGTTTGGGCATCAACAATGAACTATTACCACGCAGGCTCTCCAGGCATGAGGTTTGGGAATGTTTTTGGGGAAGGAGAGTTTTCCCTCGCAGGAAATTAATCTGCCTAATGTATTTCACTTGAACACAGATAACCGTTTCAGCAAACTAGTTCTTTCTGTCCTGGCCTGAGTTCAGAAGAGGACGCTGATAAAAGAGAAAAGGGGAAAATTGAGTGCTAATATGAAAGTTGAGTGCCTCTGTATCCTCACCACCTCATTTATTAACAGTGTCTTGCTTTCTGGCTTCTTTTGACATCTAAAGTAATTACAATAATGGAACGTACTTTGTTATTTGATCAGCTTCATTTTAGTGAAATGATGTGGATTTTGTCAACGTGGCCAAAGTTAATCAATTAGGCCAGTAAAGTTAAACGTTCTCTGGTCTGATTTGAGCTCTAAAAATCAAGGCTTCTGAAACAATACGTTGATAATTATTAACACAAAAAAGCTCCAGTATAGATCAACCATTTGTGATTTTTCTGTTCTTGTAAAATTTTGACGTTTCTTATTGCCAAGAGTGTAATCATGTATTCAGTGTGTGTGTGTGTGTGTGTGTGTGTGCATTCGTGGGGTGTTTTCTCTGCGCTGTGGTCTTGATTTGAGCAGGACAAAGAGGACAGCAGGCTGATGACAATTAGACTCTGGAATTGGATATTCTGTAAACAAGCAGATTACACCCTATTGCTCTGAAGGTGACTTTAGTTTCTGAGAAACTGATTTTTGAATGCGTTTCAGATTCTCTAAGCACCGCTGGTCTGAGAGCGCGGCAGGAAACAAATGTCAGATTTATTTCCAAACAGAGCGAATGAGATACTGACCTGACAATTTAATCTAACGAGCTACAATATTGCCCAAAAATCTAGTTTATATGTCCGCGTCCCTCTGGCGATATCACACACACCTGCTGCCTGCACAGAATTGACTTCTATTAAAAAGTTCAACAATGTGTTAATGTTATGTGTGGTTTGTGGGTGGTGTTGTACTCTTGGGAAAAATTGTTAGTGGTGTTTACGTTCCTCATAAATTGTGTTTGGGGTTTAAGCGCATTTGAAGTTTAAACTTTAGCTTGTAACTCGTCCTGTACTGTTTGTGCTACAAACATGAGTTGTGCTGTTTCTTTACTAAGTGTTTAGGTTTGTGTTTCCCTGGCGGACAAATAAAATGAATGTAAATGGTTGACTAACACGTACCTGCAGATTATTAACCATTCTGAACACTTTAGTAACTCCTTAGCAACAGTCCAGCATGCACCAACACTCTAGCATGGAGTTTTTGACCATAACGTTTAGCTAAGCTTATGACGTGAACATCTGTGTTCTCCTATCAATGCAGGAAGTGTGATTATATGGAGATAGCTGAATAATGTGTGACCTGAGGGTTAAAACTAATCTAAATTGGAATCGCTTCGTCTCTTGGGCTCTATGACAGAACAGAGGTGAGATGAGTTTGGGGGACTCACAATAGCCTTTGATTGGATTTTTTGACTCGGGGTAGGGCAGAGATAAATGAACACAAACCTCCTTGTCTATCCGCAGACATGTTCGTCTAAACGCTTTCTAAACCTTCATTTTCCAGTCAAATCATGAGCTGCCTTTAGATCAGAAACAAACACACACAAACACTCTCATGATGTCATATATGCCGGTCATATTGGAAACTTTTTAAGACTCAATTTCTTGAATATTAATAATTGTAATAAATAATTGTAACTGCTGACTGTAACATTTTGTGTACTGTGATGACAATACTACTCATTTTAATTTCAAGTTTAATTTCATCATCACAACCAGAGCTGTAGCTGTAGGGATAAAATATAGGCCTACAGGTGCAGAAGAACTGATATCAGGCCCCCATAATTCACAGCAAAGGGCCCAAACTATCATATAACCGTTTGAACTGAAGATATAAAAGTTGCAAAGTTTTTCCATCTTTTTGTCAACTTTCCACAAAAAAACAACAAATGAGTTCACGCAGTGCTAGCAGAGGTAACGCCGGTGGCCTGAAGGCATTATTATCTGTCCTTATTTCCTCCTCTGGTCATTATGTTGCTTTCAGGAGAATCTTCACCGTGATGTTTAGACCCCGTGAGGCGACAAGTTGTAGGTGGATCATGCTGAGAGCTGGTTGGAGATGCCAACCTGTAGGATAAAACCCCTCAATTCACCTGTAGTCATCTTACAGGAGACCCGAGGGGGCCAGTGATCTTTAAATCGGCCCACATGATGCTCGGGCCCCGTGGAGAGGTGATGTGTGAGCGTCCCTCTTGCTCCGCAGGACCCCACAAGAAGCCGAATTATCTTTGTGGTACCTCCACAGGCACAGATCAGCAAACCTGTGGATGCAGGCTGCACTTTCTGAAAAAATGGGTTATTTCAAATATTATTTGGCTCTGAGACACAAGGGCAGTGATGTTTGTTTTTGGTTCAGAGATGTGGGTTTTTGCAATACAAAGAGCAAATTGCCCAACGTACATTTCAGTAAGGTTGTGCAAATGTTAACATGACTAAAAGCATTTTTGTCATAAGGGCTGAAGACCTTGAGAGATCTTGAGAGGTTCATACACAGTTTCGTTCAGTTAAGGCATATAACAATTTATTGAGTAGAATAAATAAGATGGGAGTCTTTTAAAATGTTTATATATCAGGTCAAGCAGAAAGTGTCAACCACTGGTACGAGGATGGTGTCACTTATTTGGCTGTTTGTTTATTTGTTTATTTGTCTGCAACATAAAGCAGTCTGTGTTTGTCTTTTGTAGTTTCATAAAGCAGCTCTTCTCGCGGGACTGATGATCTATGACTTCTGTGACTTTGTTTCTTATGGTTATATATTCATTAATCTGTGCTGGTGTTCTGTTAGCAGGGGAGGGAAGCGGCTGTGGAGGCTGTGGGCGTGTCAGCGGGGAGGTGTTGAGCCGTTTTACCTGACAGCTGGTTTTCTGATTCCCACAGCCGGCGTGAAATTTCAGATTTAAATTCAGCTGTGCTCCTAAAATCAGAATTACTCAAGGTAAATACACTCGGTAAGGTCATTGCATCTAATGTATAAATATAAAACAAGATACAGCCAACAGACATCATAAAGTTTTCTGGGACAAACGGGTGGAAAGGCGACAACAAAAAAATTGATTTAAACATCAAATGTCTGTTGTTTTTAAACATTGTAATTTTGTTTTAAATTACAGTACGGTTATACTGTTATGATTTATTACTGAATAATGTATGACTGAAACAGACTTTTCATTTCTGAGTGACTGTCACGTGAACATTTCTGAGTTCTTCAGGTCAGATTATCTAAATAGCTTTTTTTGAGTTTTGCACGAGTGACGAGATGATGTCAAATATTACGCCCTCACACAAAATGTAAAACTGTCAACGAAGCTGTCGAATCTAAAAAAATCTGTCAACGAGAAAGTATCAATCATTGTTCAAGGGTATGAAATTGTGGCACCTGGGCGATCTGTCTCTCTGTTCATACCTCATGGCCTTGACAAGCCCTGACTGTGGGGCAGTGCTGCATCACAGTTTGTGTTGTGTACCTCAATGTATAGATTCTTTTCCAGTCTGAGGAGCTAATGAAGTGCTACAGGACCAGAAATCCCTCGACACGGCCTTTAAACGCAGCCGCTGTTAAGATTCTGTGAGGTTATTCCCAAAGCCTAAATGTTTAAATATGTTTGCTAAAGTGCATTGCATTGAGGGAGTCTGTCTACAATACGGGTTCCTGGGAGTATTATGGGATATCCCAAACACAGAACACTGTGAGGCTGTTGAATCGCAGAAGCCAATAGAAATGATTTATTGCCCAGGGAAAGTCCACTAAACTTCATCTCTCACAGACCGTTTTATCCAAAAGTGTATTTCATTCTAAATGACTTTAGCTGTTGAACTTGTGTCTGTGCATTGTGGGAAAAGATTAACTAATGGCTTTTTGTTAAACCTACTCATTTTTTGCCACTCTAGGATAATTAATGGAGTAATTAAACAGAGCAGGTAGAAACAGCCATCAGAATAAAGGGTTGGAAAAAACAATAAAAAATGGTTTTGTTGTCCTCTCGCCTGTCCCTTAGTTCTTCATGCTGTTTATTTTATTCAGAGGATATTAAAGGAATACTTCACCAGAAAATTAAAATTCTGTTATCATTTACTCACCCTCACAGCGATCTCCACTTGTATTATTTTAGTTGCGCTGAAAAACGCCACTTTTTTACACAAACACAATAACAAGGGCTCTAAAAATACAACTGAAACATTATGGAAATAGTCCACAGCATTCAATATTCCAGCCCTCTGAAGACATGATAGCTTTGTGTGAATAAAAGACAGCAGGGGGTGAGATTTTCAGGCAATAATGATTTAAATTTCAGTCTGTTCTTCACACCGAGCTATCAGACAGCTTCAGAAGTCTTGGAACGTAGCTCATCGTTTGTACTGACTTTTCATGGTGCTTCAAGCGTTGGTCACTGTACTGTTAAACATCTCGTTTTGTGTTCCACTGTTTAAATAAAACAGGTCAAATGTGTTTGGGCGAGTAAACGATGACCTTCATTTCTTTAAGACAGACAGGTGGTGCTGTTAACAGTTAACTCTCCCACCTGTAACTCACAGTTTCTCGATCTCAGGAGAACCTCAGAGTAACGCTACAGACAGTCTGCTGACCTCATGAATAAGTGCTGAAGAATCGGCCTCTGTTGAAGACCTTGCCCAGGGTGCTTTCCTGGATTTATGCTCCGCTCGCTGGGATGACTCTGTCTCTTGGGTGCCAGCAGGGTTGAAATAGAGGCTGTGATGAAGTGGAGTAAAGGACAAACTCACTTGATTTTAATAACGTGTTGTCACAGCAGATAAGTTGGCCCTGTATCAGCCACGCTCAGGGAGTTGAAGTCAAGCCAGCTACTTTAAATACAGCTGTTCTGTCCGTCGCTCTATCAAGGTTACAAAAGTTGCTCACGTATTCGTAACAGTGAGCGAACAAACCCCGCTCACCTCACTGCGTACATTCTTGATTATTTTCGCTCATTTCCATAGAACAGTGCTGCTGATAACAGCCAATCACAGTGTCTGAGCCTGTGATGTCATGACTTTAAATGTTGCTAGAGTGATAAGACCATCACAAATGTTCAAATCGTCTGATAGTGCCGTGTGAAGTGGATGGTGCAGGTGTTTGGCATTTGTTGACGTGAAAATTACAGTCAAATGTCTTTTTTTACTTTTGTGGCTGTATAAAAATTTACCCTGCTAACATAGTTTTTGCCAAAATATTTACAAAATAGCTACATTACGTTTTACCAGAATAGAAATGACAGAAAGATTCTGAAAGTAAACAAATCTTTGAAGGAGATTCCCTATTAGTTTACTGTGGTTTCACGACAAACATGTAATTATGATGTTTTGGCAGTAACTATGGTTACCATGGTAACTTTTTACTAAGGTAGCAGTAAACGTTTAAGGCTTGGGTACACCAGGAAATGCCCACATGTACATTTAAGACTTTATTATATAACATTGTTTGTTGTTTTATGACATAACACAAAACAAAAATAATAAACCTTTATTTATTTATTATAGTACCCAGTTTTAGAGCAATATACAATTAAAAGAGATATCAAACACTTATCCGTACGACTAATTTGGTCTTTTAGCCCAGTGCGTTCTCACCCACCCACTTAACAAGTGGCACCATAACCAGCTTCAGGAGTGAGCTAGCTTTAATTAAACAGTGTTAATTATAACTGTGAGGAGGGACACACTCATTATCCTGATAACAGCTGCTCACGCTCACACTAGCCCACCACCCCCGGAAAACATATACAAGATATCACAAACACACACAGCTCATAATTACCTGCTACATATGCACACACACACACACACACACACACACACACAGCGTGTTCTTCATTCGACAGGGAACAGTGTACCTCCTGTGCGACCGTATGAACTTTAGCTTCAGGGGCTGTGATGTGTTTTGTAAGCCCTGTGTTTCTATGAGAGCTATACAGTTTCTCATTAAAGTCATGAGCGTTTGCTCTCAGTGGGGCTGGAGTGGCCTGACAGTTTCCCTACAATCAATCTCATAAAAACACAGCATTGACTTATTGTCATAATGTTGCTGTATTATTTATTCGGAGGTATTAAGAAGCATTAAGTATTAATAAAGATGAGAAAGACCAAGACACATAATCAACAGAAACACAACGGCTCCTAAAAGTTGCCTTACAATCGAAATATCTGATAAAATTAAGTGACATGCTGTTTTTTGAGAATTAACTAGCTGTGGAGTAGATAGCTTTCCTGAAGTAAGTGTCATTTTAGATGACTAGTTTGCATTGGTGTACTTTTATCTAAGCTCTGATTGGGTAAGATGACAGATAAGATACTTTAATATTCTTCAACATTTGTCCGATGTTGATGTCCAGCTGATTGTGATTTAATTGATGTTAGTTCAGTGTTAAGATGAGGGTGTTCAGAAAGAGCAATTCATAATCATTTTAATTTTTAGTGAATTGCTAATTTGTATAAATTCTTACAACCTCATTTGTACAGTTTTACATGATCTGCTTTTGTGCCAGTATTGGCTGAGGTTAGAGGTGGGGTTATTATAATTATGTTTTTGTAAGATTAAAATTGTACACATTTATACAAAATTGCCACATTGTAAAATGGTATCGTTTTCCTGTGTGTGACTTTACTTAAAGTTCACGACTGTGTCCTCTGAAATGCTTGATTCTGATTGGTCGATTGTGGCATTAAAAAATATAACCACAAACCGTAAAATTGAATACAGTATAATTTCACACATAGCTATGCTATTTTCATGTCTCGTGTATGAATCTGTGGTCTTTTTTTAATACATTTTTCATGTAAAATAATTGTTAAGTAGTCAGGTAACACATAGTTTAATGCAGTCACAAAATAAACCCCTGCAGGGTTATACAAGAAACATTTAGAGAGTTTATTTTGCAATAATGACCAGTTCACCGAACATTATCCTGCATTTACTCAAGTTGACATAACAAGCGATGATTGTCGGCTCAGATCGACATGACACACAGAATATTTTATTGTAGTGTGTTTCTGGCAGCGGTTGGCTAAGTGAGTTTAGTTTGATGTATGAAAGGAGATGAAAATATGTGTGTTCTCTGTGAAAGGAGGTTTCAATTGTAGGAAAGTCATCCACACGCTCGCCTGGCGTTTGACAGGCCCCGTTGTTTGTAAAATGATCGTGACATTACAATTTGAACAGGATTTTTTCACTGAGGGCGGGTGGTAGAGATTGTTACAGTCTAGATGAAGCTGGGAGCACAAACATCGGCTGACTGAGGCTAATGATGTGGCCTCCTCAGAAGACACCTGAATTATCTACAGAGTGCCGGTGGAAGACATCGGTTAGCACACAGGGAATTGTTTTCCTGTTTTCCAACTGGCAACGAGCCAGATGTTTCCGTGGATGCCAGGTGTGCTTTTATTTATCACACAAGCCGGAGTGACCTTTATATCTCCACATTAAACAGAGAAATCTACCTCCCAGTAAAACATGCTCTAACCCATATATATTTTTCTCAGGGGTAAAACGGAGCGAACCGCTGTCTTCTGTTTCCATCAGCGTTTGCTTCTCTGATTGCTTCTGTTTCTCTTTATTTGAAGTGTTTGAAGTCAAGCGTATGGCAATTTCATTGGCCTCTAAAATAAAAAGGATGTTTATTATTGTTCCCAGTTTTTTTAGGACTGTACTTTAGAGACAGGATAGGAAACTCTGAGATCATGCTGTGAAAAAACAATGGCATGATGTTGGAGAACATAATGTTTCAGGTGTTGTTAAACTGTGTGGAAGTGTAAATTGAGTGAACCACTTTCATCCCCGAGGTGATAAAATGTTCAGATCAGCTTTTGCCTTCAGTGCTTTCAGAAACTGTTTAGGATGATATTAAGCTGGAGAAACTTCTGCAAGGCGACACCATTTACTAGATCAAATTTAATTCTGCTGACAAGTGCTGCAGTGAAACTAAATGAAAGATATAAAATCCGTCAGGAAATATTTTTCTGTTCCAAATGTATTTGGCAAATTTAATTATATATAATTAGGTATTTTATGAGATTTATATGTTGCTGTAGAAGATGTGAGTGGTGCTAAAGTGTGGTTGCCAGGGTGTTGCTATGCACTTGCTAGTGTTCTGAGGGGTTTATAACTCGTTGCTGTGTGATTGCTAAGGTGTTCTGGATGGTTTCTAGGGCATTGATTGGTGGTTGCTAAGGTTTTTTAGGTGCTTCTGTGGGTGGCTGCCCATGTCTGAGTACATGTGATTTTTTTTTTTCTCATTTTACCGTTCAGGTGAAGTTAAAATAATTAACACGTCAAATCAACAAGCTGTATGTTTTCAAGCATTATGTAGGTCCACTGAACAGATGCTGTGGGACAAGTTACACGCCAAAGTTTAATTCTAAGAATTAATCCCTAAACCCATATATAATTAATACTAGTAATGATTCTTGCCCTAGACACGTACAGTATGATTGTGTGCAGTATAAAGCATGTGAACAGTGATTAGCTGTGATTAAACATCTGACTCTTTCTTTATGCTTTTAACTCATACGTTTATAATGGAGATTTCACAGCATGCTGTAAGAAATGTACAGTGGACTAAGTGCAGTTGCCATGGTGAAATATGTAGCATCACAATGAGAATAAGATTACTGTAGTGAGGTACATTAGACTGTAGAGGTTCTGTATACTGTTGAACCTAATGTCCTGCATCCCACGTTCATTATACAGTATGTATATATAATATACACACTGTCAGCTGGCCATTCATTCATCCATTATCTACCCTGAATCTTTCCATTTTATGTATGTAAAAAATGTGTGATGGCAGTAAAAATATTTAATGCCATTAATTTAATATGATCCATGAATATTTTTACATCTTTAAAGGTTTTACATTTGTAATGTCTCTAAATGTTTCAGATCATGAATAATATTTAATATGCCTGAAGCTGGTGGTGAAACTTCTCAGCCAGTGCTGAATGATTTAAAGTCCATTTAAACTTTCATACAGCAGACATCATAGTAAACTGGTGGAATTTAAACATGTTCATAATATACATTTTCCTAAATCAAGACGTCTACAGTACTGTAAATGAAAACAATTCAAAAAACAATTTTAACATGATCGTTTACTCTCAAACTTCAGCTTAATGGAGTTAATTCTTTTTCCCATTTGGGCTGATAATTACAACCGCACATGAGCCGTAAAAACTCTGTTTCTCTCAAGAATTCTTGAGAGTTGTGTGCCATCTGTTCCTTCAGTCCATCCACGTGCTAAAACACACACATCACCCACAAACACACACATCACACACACATCACACATCCACCACATACAAACACACACATCACACACCCACTACATACAAACACACACACACACACACACACCGTCCAGCACTGATTTTCTTTATGAACGAGTGTTTGCTCCGAGGTTTGTACTCATCACGTCTGAAATGAAGCAGAAAAGGAAGTTAGGTGTTCACGGTGAGCGTGTTGATTAATGACTGTGTCCAGTGAGCAGAATCAGTGTTCAGGGCTTGTCTCCAGTCATCTGTTTCTGGAAATAGTTGGTATAATTAATCCATGTAGTTTTCATATTTTTAAGAAAAGAGTGATTTTGTGTGTTATTTTGTGCAAAGAAGAATAACTCATTTATGAATGGGTTTTATTTTCCGTTTTATTTAAGAATCAGTACATATATAGCTGTAAGATTTTACATTTCAGCTATAAGATAGCTAAAAGATTTGAAAAGCAAAACTAGGAGGTTACATGGGCTACATTAATAGTGCTGGTATATTTTTTCAGCTTTGTTACTGCAGACAATGTCATTTAGACACAACAGTGTTTTAAATTACAATGTTTCTCTCAGTCACTTTTCAGACTGAACAGAGTTCATACAGCGTCAACGATCATTGTAATTTCAAGCTCTGTGTCGTTGGGTTTTTCATGTTTCTCTTATAAAACATGACACATCTAACATGAAATCATCTGATCAGATGGTGAAGCAGGAATCCTCTCGGGTCATGAGCTTTCATTTTTAACAGCTCACATCACATCTCTCAGGGAAACAGTTCACGTCTTTGGTACCCGAGTGAAATATTTTGATACCTGTGGGCTGATGGCCGTGTGAGTCTGTTCGATCCCTCAGCAGCCTCCAACCAATTTCTCATGTTTAATCATTTCTGTGGCCTTCATCTGCCCCTGCAGGGTCAGAATCATTAATTACCCTTCAGCTGGGCAGTAGCAAAAACACTCGGGACAGTGGCGACAGTAATCGTATAAAACCGCTGGAGCGAGCGGCTGGAGAAAACTCCCAGCAGCCCCGTGTTGTCAGGGTTGAGGTATGTGTGAGTACAGCATTGTTTTCCTCTGTTTTGAAAAATAAAGGCAAAAGAATTGCTTTTTAATATTCATTTAATTTTCAGATTGTAAACCTGTCAGTTTTCGCCCACATCATTAGCTTGAGTCTAATCTTCAAAACCTTCAACCCGCATCACTGAAATGTGTGAGAAAAGGAGGTTTAAGTAAATGTAACAGCACTTTTGGCATTCAGGAAGCCTGCTGCTGTTACTCTGTTAGTCAGAAGAACACAGAACGCAACTCGCAAGAAAAAGTGAAAATGCAATTTAATCTGTCATAAGAATAAATCTATAACACAAACTAAAGCTGAGACAAGATAGAAACACCCCACACAACAGCTTTAACCTGTTCAATACCTGTTAAATAAACTCAACCACACCAGCATAGATGTGACACAGGCTAGTTAGCGCTAGTTTAGTGCTCTTCTGATTGGTTGGCATGCAAAGCCAGGCTGTTCATCAGTAAAACTTCAGACAACCAGCATGTTTTCTCTGTTTAAACTGTTTGACTAGTGGAAGGTTACTGGTTAAGATAGGCAGGAAGGTTGTTGTCACCAGCATCATAATTTCCACTACACTCTGCTGGCACTAGTTTCCCAGCATGCATTGCAGTATGGATATGTGGTTGTGTTTTCTTTCCTTTTAACTGTTTTCTGGTTTACTGTTTATATTGTCCTGCAAATGGAATAATAATGTAAATATTCCCACAATTATCCACAATTATTTAACTGTAATAAATTCTTGTTAAATATTGTGAAATGGTGTCAGACAGCAGGAGGTAAATGAGGTTTTTCTCAACGTTATGAAGCTTTAACTTTTTGCCTTATTTCAACTTAAATACCTTCATTATTCTGCAGATTTCTTTAAATATTCCTTCACACAGAGTTCACAAACGCGCAGCTCTCGTCTGCAGATCCAGACGATTCCTGTGAATATTCCAGATGAATATTTTACACCCACTACAGGCGGAGCAGAAACATGAATGCAGATGTCACTCTGCTTGTCAGAGTCTCGGCACACTGTCCTGCTGCAGCGTCGCAGAACCGCCGCATGCGTCTCTCACGCTGCATCTCGCCCGAGGTGACGCGCCACCCGCAGTCTATCTATAGCTCTGAGAAATATTTTAAGATTGTACGTTTCTGCACCCCATTAACAACTGCCTCTGTGACAGCATACAGCTACACCTTAACTGCTGAGGCTGCAGATACAAACCATCTCTGTATGAATTCAGAGAGTACAGGGCCTTGTTTTATATTAGGTGTGACTGTAGCTGTGTTTTTAAGTAATAGCTTCCCAGGTTAGCACAATGCATAATAAATGGATGACATTAATGTTGCTGTTTCATATTTAAAAAGCAACATTGTGTCATAAACCCTGTTTCCAGAGAATACATCTTGAATTAAGTTTATTTTTATTAGCCAAGTTCAGGTTTGAAGGGAAAGTAGAAAAACTGACTTAACCACGGACTATCTGGTTTATGCATGTCTACCATTGGTTAAACAAACACATAATCCACCTGAAACTCACATTATTGGTTGAGGCAGTGTTTCTACATCAGACCAGAGGCTATTCTAAATGGTAATTTACTGTTATACTGAAGGATTAGTTATCTGGATTCTGTCATTTACTCACCAGTCTCATATGACTTCAGCAGAACACCAGAAGATATTATGAGGACTATCTGAGCTGTTTTAATTTCATTCAGTTGAATAATAGGGTGATCAAACTTTTCACATAAAAAAAGATCAAGGTGAACTGAAGGTATTCAGTTTTCTGGAGTGTTATATTCCAGGTCTGATGTGATACATGTTATTGCCGGTTCATGTTGATGAGGAGAATGACAGACGAGCAGCGACACGCGTGTGTCTGTGTGCAGATGACTCTTATATGTGAGGTTTGAGATGTGGCTGGTTGTGGTTCAGTGTGAAGTGGAATATAAGAGCAGTTGTTGAGTGTTGTGTGTGTGTGTGGGATGAGACCGCAGGAGACATCTGCTCTGTTCTGCTAATAAATTCCTCTAACACTCATTCTCTCTGTGCTCATATATGCTCATAAATATCAGAAGAATCCCACTTATCTCAACACCCCCATCCAACAACTAATTAAAAAATAAATTAAAGTGCCATACATACAGTCTTTTAAAACATGAGGGCCTGATTTCATTGTTTGAGGTGTACATTACTGTTGTGCATCTTAAGACAAAACAATGACACTCATTTATTTTAAGGCACATTTATAAAAGCTACTTCAGTGTCTTAATTGACTAATCGTAATCAAAGCCCTGTCTGACTTTCACACATTTTTCATTAGCATTTTTTTATTTAACATTTTTATATATTTTTTTACAATTTTACAAAGTTTTCTTAAAATTGTAAAAAAGCAGAAAGTTTTCTAGGGTTACTATGTATTGTTTAAGTCTGTCTAAGTCTGTTAGTCTATGGAATGTTCCCATTTATTGCGTGTGTGTGCGTGTGTGTGTGTGCGTGCGTGTGTGTGTGTGTCTGCGTGCACGGCTCAACTGAAAACTGTATCTGCATGTGCTGTGAAACACGTCTTCTGTTTCCCCTGATGCTTTGACATGATGATGTGAATATGAAGTTTAATGCCCACCAGCAGCTTGAACATGATGATGATGATGATGATGAACTCACAAAGACCGAGTAGAAAAAAGAAAGAAAGAAAGAAAGAAAGGCGATGATGACAGCAGATGATGACACTGGGAAATGTCTCGCGCTGGGACCGTTTGCCTGGAGCCATGCAAATTTCACAGAGTGTTCCCTCCAGTTCTGATTAAGCGTTAGTCTCGTTCTCTCTCAGTCATTAGAGACAGACAGAGAGGGTGACGCGGGTTTAGATGGAGGGGGTGTCAAGCTGGAGCTCAGGTCATTTCCCACCCATGCAGGAGGTCTCCTGTGCTGAAGCCCGTTTACTGTTTTTATACAGATGATGTGCTGGCTGCTAATGCTAAAGAAGCTAACAGACAGCAGCTAACAATGCTGAAGCTACTGTACTACTAAAAATAAAGGTTCTTCAGCAATGCCATAAAAGCACCATTTATGGTCCCAAAAGAACCATTCAGTCAAAAGTTCTTAAAAGGACCATTAAATAGTCTAAGAACTTTTTCACTGCAAAGAACCTTTTGTGGAACTTTTACCTATCACCATTTTGCACACTTGAAAATGTTTGCATGTCATTGCATCAAACCTTGTGGCCTCCACAAACAAACTTTCCTCAGAACTAACTTCACTTTTCACTTCACTTTTGCAGGAACAAGCTGGTCCCAAATCATTTTCAGTTGCTGTATGAAGTCAGTTCACACAGGCATCCACCAGAGTCACCACAGGTGAAGTTTAGCACATCACTGATAGACAGCTGAGTTTCACTAAGTTATACAATTATTTTAAACACTTTTCTTTTTATGTGTTAAAGCTAACATACTTTCTTCTTTAAACATCTTTCTGGTAAAAGTTGCTTGTTCTATCTTTCTTGATAAAGTCACTTGGTTTGATGTTTTTATATGTTGTTTATACATTTTAAGTGCTCAAATACTTTTGGGGGCTGTAGTATGTCTAGGTGTGTTTGCTTTTATTAAACCACCAGTAAGATGCTTTTTAAATACCACACAGAATATTTGGGTGTACTGGCAAACACAGATGAAGCTGAATACAAAATACACAAAGATGATGCTTCTCTTAAAAAATATATTAAAGTAGAGGCCATAGATCAGAAAGTCTCTGAAGAGGCCCTAGAACATTAATCAGAAGCCAGAAATAGAGAAGTGTACAGTAGCTTTACACCCTAAGGAGTGTGAAAGAGTTCTCTCCCAAACATTGGCTGTGTTCCAAATCCTAGTATACTGCCTAGCTGTCTGCTGCCTCTGTAGGCAACTGCCCTCTAAAGACCCTGGTATTCTTCTTTATTTTTCTGCTCAGGTAAGAGAGAAGTTTAAACAGGTGTCATTTAAATGTGATGCACTGTGTAGTAAAACCACAATTTTACCATATAGCCTTAATACAAGAACCGTATTTTTACTATATTTGTAGTACAAATATGGAAATACAAATGCTAATCACGCATTAATGAAAAATCAGTTTTCATAAGTGATATTATAATATTCACACAAAAATGTCATTGTTACAGTAGTGTGGAAAATAGTTTGTATTTGTAGTGACACCTTGATGTTATTAATGTTCCCAAAACAGAAAATCCCATGAAAAGGTTCAGATCAGCCCGGACTGTGTGAGATATTGGAGAAGAGAGTTTTAAAACCGGCACGGCAAGCTTGAGTGGCCTTAACACAAGACAAATCAATCCCTCAATAAACCATTAGAGGATAAACCGGCCTCACTTGTGTCATTTAAGTGAATAAAAGGTTGTTTAGCTGTCACCCGTCAGAGCAGCTGTGTCTGATTAACAGCAGGAAATGAACTAATCAAGGTGTCATTGTATCCTCAGAGTGTCTTTAGTTTGAGATATCAGATACTCACGAGTTAAAGAGAGAGAGCAGAAACTGTGGAAGAGCAGAAACCAGCTTTCATCTTGTTTCATTAGGTTTTTGGGGAGAGATGTCAGTGTTAGCCAATATCTCCTTAACATGTCAAGCTGTCAGGCTGGATCTGTCTAAGATGTGTTCCTCATGAATTCCAATCAGCTGGAATATTTGAATGAAACTACACTTAATAAATGAGTTTATTTTTTCAGGTGTGTTAAACAGCCAGTGTGAATCATAAAAAATATGAATATGTTCACCCTAAACACGGAAAGTTTTTTATCTTTATTGTGTCCTATGCAGATTCTGTGAGTATTTAAAAATCATTATTTCATCTGTTTAAAAACATCTGAAGAAACTCTTTGACTGAATTGTTGCCAATAAAGATTTGCAATCTACGACAGTTTGTGTGTTGATTCTTTCTGCCTGTGAGCACTTCGGTGCACAGACTTTATTTGTTGGGATTCAACACATATGTCCCTATTATCTAAATGATACGACTGAAATGAGTTTTCTGAGGGGTATCATGGGAACAGAACAGCCTATTTCAGCCCATCATTGTGCATGTGTGCAGAAGGCCTGTAATACCTGGAGACAGCTATTCATTAACATTCCTGTCTCACTGAAAGCTCAGCTGGTGTGAACCATGTGATTCATGAACCACAGAAGCGTGTGAGCCAATCACCTGAGCCATAAATGTCATGTGACTAATCATTGTGAAGCCACAGAAAAAGAGGGCGGGGCTTTGAAGAAAACATGGGAGGGGAGTGACAGACGTCTGGCAGAAGTTAAGAAGATTACTGAAGTCATTCACAGTGAAGATGTGGTTTTAATGAAGATGAAGATTATGATAATGACTGTGATGAGAATAAACAGTTAAAAGCACACATTGGTTCCCACAATAACAGTCGGCACAGAATCAAACACATCTTACCGTTCACACACTATTAGTTTTGTTATGTAACAAAGCTGCGTCTTACTGTTGCTTTCTTGTGCTGAAGAAAATGTTACTTGCTGGTTTGTGGCTGAAATTGAAGTCCTGTCTGTCCTGTTTCTGTAGCATCTGTTTGAACTTCACAGTCTGTAAGACTCATGAGTTGTTTTTCAGTATTTGTATCAGAATAATACAACACATCTTCTGATTATTGCATCACTGTATATTGTGGTTTATTTTTAGGATCCCATTAGCATCTTTATTTTATTACAATATCCTCAGAGAAAGACTCTTCCTGGATTCCTTTTCTTCTGTTTTTATGTTCTATTTTTGTTCTGTTATAAAGGGAAGAAATATTTCTGGGCGGGTTGTTGCGTGACCACACAGCTCATGAATATTAATCAACTAATTTGCTCTTACGTCGCTAAGTGATCCTCTTATTTCACTTAGTTGGCTTTGCAATGAATATTCCACCAGCTTCAAGTCACCTAATTAATATTCATGAGTCAGAGCCTTAAAGAGCACCAAACGGCCACAATTTACTGGGAATTTCTGCTGTATCCAGCAAATACGTGAGCTGTTTGTGAAAAGCAGGTTATAAACAACCTCTGCTCTGTTAAATGCTGCTTTCAGCAGATGTTCAATGCAGCTGTTTTGCAGCATGACTGCGGTTGATAACACAGATATGTGATGGACACACACGTGGCCGGTTTTCCTGTCATCTGTGATACAGATAAAGTTACAGCAGATTTCATACAAACCTCCTCAGACTCACAACAGCAGGCCGACTCCGTTGAATAAGTCTAACTTCATAACGCTGACAGACGCGCTTCCCGAAACGTTCCGACAGCACGGGCGCGTTTGGGGAGTTTGGGGTCGTGCAGACGGGACGCGGGATTAATCACGCGATGTGCCGAGAGGAAGCACGAGTGTTTTTAATACATCAGACGCTTCCCACTGAAAGTGTCTGTTTGTTTTACTGATAGTCAATATGATTTGTTGAGATGTGTTGGCAGAAAGCGAGTAGTTGCACATTTTGTTTGGGAAGAGGTGGATATTATGATAAATGGCTGAGACACTTGCATGCAGACTGGAGTGTGGAGAAACTCACTGTGCTCCACAAAACAGTAAAACATGGGAGGCCACCTGTAGTTTAATGGCAAGAGTATTTGTCTACAGACCTTTTCAGGCAGGACTGTTTTTCCCTGAGCTGTTTTGATAAATTTGTGTTTCACAGATGTTGTGATTTTATTATCCTACCCAATTAAACGTATTTGTGTTTTTCTGATATTAATTTATTCATTTTTTTCTTTAGCAAATTATCTGGTTTGCAGCCAACTCGGTGGACCTCTGGAGAAATGAAGAAGGAACGTCTGGTTGTGGTATGTTATTCCGTACACAACACTCCGGAATTCTGTAACTGAAGTGAAATTGTTCATCTTTCTGTCGGGACATCATTAGGGTGCAGCCACACTTGACTTTAAACATGCAAATTTATTTTATACATGGCAACAAATATTGGCAATGGGCTGTGATGTCACTAGAGTTTCTGTTTTCAATACAACCATAATGTCAAAATAAACTTTATATTCCACTTTCCTCAAACACTGTGAACTAAACAGCTTTGAAAGTTTCTTAGTATTGAGCCCATAAGTAAATCTGTGATGTCTGGAATATCTTCTCGTTATATCAGCTCAGAGTTCATCAAACTTGTGTTTGGTACACGGTGAAACACATCTTGAAAAACATCTTGGCATGTGTTTGCTCTCCAGCATTTGCACACAATAAATGGAGCACAAACTTCAGTTTGACTGCATCTCTATGGAACGAGGCCTTTTGCCAACTTTGTGGGTAAAATAACAGTTGGAAGTTCCCGTACAGCTGACATCCCAACTGATGTAGAAATCAACAGAGAACCATCACTATAAAAAACCTCAGATATCATCCACTAATACACACACAGTATTCAGTCCCAATACACACACAGTATTCACTCCTAATACACACACAGTATTCACTCCTAATACACACACAGTATTCAGTCCCAATACACACACAGTATTCAGTCCCAATACACACACAGTATTCAGTCCCAATACACACACAGTATTCAGTCCCAATACACACACAGTATTCACTCCTAATACACACACAGTATTCACTCCTAATACACACACCGTGTTAAATAATGACATTTATCAGTGGTGTTTATGTTAATGGGTTTTGTGATGCAGTCATTCAAACACACTCTGATTAGTGCTGGTCGATATCTTTAAAATGCCGCAGTACTGAGACTTATAGCAGAACTGTTACTGATAACTGTATTAAATGGAACTTGTTGTGATTTCTAAGAATAACACGGTAATCACAACCATTTAACATTACATTTAAAAGCCATTAAGCCATTATTAAAGTCATTATTAACATTAAACAGACTAAACTATTGCATATTTTTAGACTGCTGTTTGTCATTTCCTACAACAATTACAAAACATCATCAATCAACCGTATTTTTAAGTATCATTTGTATAAAGTAACATCATATCTATCATATCTAAATTCTTAATATTGCTATTTTAAATCAATACATTTCTGTTTTAAACAAGTGTGACAGTTGCTTTTTAAGAGTTTTGATCATTTTGCTTTCTTCACAGTTCCTGTGCTACACAGCTACATGTTTGAGAGTTTGCACGCGCATATAATCTATAAACAGTGAGAGGTGAGTGAATTTGGCTTCTTGGCTCCAGGAGAACTCAACGCAAGCAGTAATTTACCCCCCTGTGGAGTTACTAATGGATGGAGAAGATTATACAGAGCAAGAGGCCTCATTTAGGAAGGTGAAGTACGGGAGACGGAGGGCTAAACGGACACCAGAGTAAAGAAAAAACACTTTATATACTCTGATGGTTAATTGAATAATTACGTAGACATCTGTCACCTAAACCAGCATTTAGGAAATTTCCACCTCAGACTTTACAATACAGACTTGATTTGCACTATAATAAGATACAACCAGACATATTGATATTTCCTGCCTGCCTTAACCTGTGATATCCAGACCTGTGATGAATGATCTCAGTTCAGTGACTGCAGTTTGGTGGTTTTTTTAGCTGTGGTTTTACACACACACACACAGATGGGAAACACGTATTCCTTCATCGCTCTGTTTCCTGAGGTGATGTTGCTGTGGCACTTTAATTAAGACACGGAGAATCCCTCAGAGACGTGTGATTAAGTGACAAACTATAATCATCTCCTGATTACTCTCATCTTTTCTCCTCTCACATTCTTTCTTTCTGTTTCTTTTTTTTTTTGGCAGTTTTCGTCACAGCTCATTACAAACGCCACGAAATTAGCATGTCGCCACACAATGGCCACCGCAGTTAATAATGGCAAATTAATGTGCCGGCGCGTGTAAGCGGGTGTCATTTGTTTTCACCCTGATGGTAATGATCACGAGTTTTCACGTTGGGCTTGCTGGAAACTTACCCCGCGGGAGACGTTCAGCTGCCCCGGCAGGGGGTAAAACACACAGAGCTGCGATAACTTATCTGATCCAGTCATAACATGAGGACATGAAAGTTAAGGGACGTGTGTTTGACTCTCACTGCAGCTGTAACAGGAAGTGAGATTTGGAAACGGACCACTGACTTGATTCCTGTCGGGAGTTTCAGGGAATGTGTACAATAGCTGCTAAACACATAACGGTTGCTTATCTCACTAATTTAAAAAAAATTCCAGCGTTCCTGATAAGTCCCCGTTCTGGGTGTCAGATCATAACTGCCATTTTCAACATCCTTTTAACTGTTTATGTAGTCCAGCAGAGCCCGTGGACATCAGCGCTGGAGCGGATGGTGGATTTAGCTGCTTGAGAGCTGCCCACTTAAACAGGAAGTGACTGACAGGTAAATGAACACATACATCAGAAATCCATGATATAGTCATTATACACTGACATGTAACAACCCGGCAGCTTATAATTAGAATAAAAATAATGACACAGTAGACTGTGATGGAATGCACATAATAATTAGCAGAAAATAAATATTAGATGCCATGAACATTTCATTTTTTTCTTTTACTAGATGCTTTAAAATAATATAAAATAACTGTTTATATGGAAATAACAAGAAATAAACTTTCTGCAGCAGTCTGACTGTCTCCCTCAGGATTTATAATACAGCATTTATCATCTTAATGTCGAACGGTGGCGGCTGGTCACACTTACCATTAAACCTCTGCCCTCGCTCTAAAGATTTAACGGCAAAAGCATTAGCGCTGTGAAATCTCCACAGCAATTGTATTTTCACAAACTTTTTCAATAACCCCTTTCTCAGGACGTGTCTGTCTTCATTGATCCATCTGTGGCCGACACAAAGACGAGCGAAACACCCGCTAATGCTGCATACAAACATAAACACTCCAGCCCTCTCCAGCCCTCATCCTCTCCAGCCCTCATCCTCTCCAGCCCTCATCCTCTCCAGCCCTCAGGGCAAAATCAATGGCTTTATCTGACTGAGCTGAAGGAGGAAAGAGAGATAAACACAACCTGCGTTAAACTGCTGTTCAGCAACAGGACACCAATGGGCCGGATCTTCGCCTTGATAAAACAGAACACATATACAGAAAGCTCCAGAATTTATATATATACACACACACACATATACATCTGTATTATACACAATATACATCTAGACTGTACACATCTTAATCGTTTCTCCTATACAAACATATAGTAAATGTAGTTGTCTTTGCACATAGTAATTTGTGTTAATAAATAATGTGTGTAGGAGGAACGCTTGAGATTTAAAGATCTCGTGTGGTTTGTGAGGGGTTGTTAATGCCGTTTCATGTCGTCTTCATGTCATGTTGACTTTTAAACATGTTTGTGTTCTAAGCTGCATTTGCATGCGTCTGATCTTATTTGAGATGTATATTTTCCTGTGAGGGCGAATGGCCACACAATTTTAAATCTTTCTTTTCATCTGTGTTTCATCACGTTACCCGAAGCTTTCATGCAGTCTCACACGCTGCTAACACAAACATGAAGTGAGCGATTGATGGCTGATGTTTTATTGAGAGTGTTTGGCTGTGTGATATTCTGGCCCCCTCTTTCACTTCCTGTTGAGGGTTTTTTTGACCTCATTTTCTCTCTCTGATACCTCACATTCATCTGTCTGACTCAGTCACAATCTTCTCGACATGAAACGAGCAGAACTGGCAGAAAGCAGCAGAATCTCTCTCTCTCTCTCTCTCTCTCTCTCTCTCTCTATCACGCGTCTTTCCTTCTTCACTCTCAGTCAGAATTCTGTGTGGGAGGAAATGAGGTAAAGTGGCTATTTGTTGTAAACAAAACACTTTCATTTGGTTATTCTCATGAAACATATCCATTGATTACAATTGTTATTATAATTAATCAGAAAAAGTAGAAAGGTTTCAAAAGTGTGTCCCTAACAACAGACTGCAAAAAAAATATATGATATAATTCAAAAAATGTCATGACATTCTCTAATCAGAAAGCAAAGCAGAATTCTGCTCATAGATTTCTTGTAACTTGCTATTAGGTGCCTTAAACCAAACGTTGAGTATATAAAGACCTGCAGATTTCCACGAATTAGTTCTTTCTTGTTCAGTAAGGGCACTTGTTGAAGTTGAATCCAGCCAATTAGATTTGAGCTTGAGATGGAAAAAGTGTTTCCAATGTTAAGCCTTAAAATAAGTCTCATTGGCTCCAGTAATCTGAATTCTTTACAAAGTGTATCTGAATTACCAGCATGTAATTTACACTGTGTGTGTGTGTGTGTGTGTGTGTGTGTGTGTGTGTGTGTGTGTGTGTGTTTTTGGGGGGTGTTTAAATATAAGAGGAACAGATGTGAACTCGCTGGAGGAGTCAAACAAAGAGACACAAATACAAACAAAAATAACATGGAATAAAACAAACCCTTCAGGTCTCTCTCTCTCTCTCTCTGTCACATGAGGGAATGAGGGAACCGTCTTCCATAAGCCGACTAAACGTAGTGTGAAATATCCCATGAAATGACAGTGAAGTGACACACAGCTCACCTCATTCAGAGCAACAGCTGGACCTGCGGTGAATCTGCTGCCCTGTACACCCCCACCTGCATCCACACATACACAGACATAATACATAACTAAAGCTTATATGATATAGACTATAATATTCATGTAAAGAATTTCAGAAGTTATCTGCACTTGCTAATGGAGACTGAAGTAAACAGGAAGTGAAATCGATTGACAGTCAAACTGAGGATCATTAATGTATTCATGTAAAAGTAGGAGGTCTCATTCTGAAGTTAGATCATATTTGAAGATGCTCAGGAGCCTCAAGTTTTGTGTTAATGGAATTTCTGAAAAACATTGATTTAAACTGATGCTGTATTATTAATAAACTCAAAACCCCTGAACTACGAATATTCAATTAATGCCAATCCCCAGAAAACTCATTCTGTGTAATTAAAAAACTAGCCGATCTTTTATTTAATTAAAGGTGAGACGTTTCAGCTTATCTAGATGCTTCTGAACGATGGACGTCTTTTCCATTTCAGAATCATTTGGAGTTTGAGCTGGAGGACATGAAGAAGACATCAAACACAGAATAAACGTTCTGCAGCACAACCGTGTCCTGCTAACAGATCACATGAACACGTCTGTGCAGAACGAGCTGTAGACGGCCGATAAAGAGACACAGTCCACCTGCGCTTCAGAAGACAGTCAAACCATTAGTCCAGAAAATCTGAACCAATTTTTCCAGGAACATCGATCTGGGATTAAAGACAGGAAAATGAAAAAAAAAATGTATGGGCGTTTTTGGGGGGTGTGGGAGGGGTTTTGGGGGCCAATCCATCAACGGAAACACACTGAAGCAGAGCGAGAGTTTGAGGGCTGTGCAGAGTCCATTAGGTTTCCTCATAACTGTGCAGCAGTTTGAGTTATCTGCTGATTTTAAATCGTAATACATAATGTAATACGGACATTTCAGTGGTTTGTTATGAGGTGCAGAAATCTTGCGAGGGAAAGTTCCAGCCTCGTTTTTAACGCCACGTCTCCATCTCAAGGGTGCCACTTGTAATGTTTGATAAATGGCTCTCTTACACAAGGCTAAAATTCTGTTTGCTGCCTCAAATGCTTTCTTCCCTCAGTTTTCCTGGAAACCCCTGAGTGGAGTTCACATGATGGATGCTTTTGTCTTGTCAGAGGTAATTTGCAAAGGCATTGTGCTCTGCGTCAGCTTTGAGTGTAATTCTGTCAGAGCCACACACAGTGTAAACAGAAGGCCCTACTGGAGCTGTACTGTGCTGGATTACTGGTGTCAGATGATACAACCGTGTTTTTGACATCATTTAGTAGTTTTTAAGTGTGAAAACTGGATCTGACAAAAAGTGCAAAAGATGCCAAAAGAAAACAGCACGTGCAGAACCTGCAGGATTGTATCAGAAGAACAAAACCACAGTCATTTATTAATAGAGAAACTACACACTGTAATAAATACCAGGAGTGTAAATGTTTGAGCTGAATCATCTGAGTAAATTCATATATATATGTATATACTGTATATCTGATGACTTCATGTTGATTTACATATTCCTTCACTGGGTAAAACAAACTCTTGAGAACTTACAACAAATAGTGAGAGCTTAAAAATTAACTTTTTCCTGTTTTCTTATTTTGAGTATTAAACCGGATATATGTGTATTCTTATCAAACCTTTAAATTTTAGATAATGACATTAATTGATGAAGTTTTCAAGCTATGATGCGTCACTGAATTGTTTATCTGAGCTGGTCTGCAGTTCAGCTGCCACCTAACAAAGAGGTTCAGAACGCAGCATCTCCAGCCTGTCAGTCAGATGAAAATGTGCAGCTCTGTTTAACTCCATCAATCACCCCTAAATTACAGCAAAAACTGCCATAATGAATTTCTGTCAGTGGAATTCTTTATTTCTTCAGTCTCTCTTTCTCAGTCTTATTACCTTGAGTGAACTCACAGCTCTTCTCTGCTTTTATTTAATGTGTTTTCTTCCCTTTTAACTCGATTAAAAGGCTTGACATTCATTTCACGCCTTACAAACTCTGTTTACCCTCATAGGACTGAAACATCTGCTCGATTCTCCATGAAGCTCGTGGTGAAATCATCAAAGACCTCCTCAGGATAATACAGACGCTCTGAGCTGCTCTTCTCAAATCAAACTGTCTCTGTGACAGTTACCCACTGCTGTCAGGCTGTTGACCAAGATGATGGGGTACATTTTAGAGTTAAACTCGGTTGTTGGCAGTCTGTATTATGTTGGGACTAATATAATCCACAGCCTAAAACCCTTAGTAGACTTTAAATCCAACAGTGCCTCTCACTTTGAGAAAAGAATTAATTTTCTTTGAGAAGTTAATTGACTATCATCAGAAGAGCAGTTATGAGAGGTTGGTGAACTCTTGAGGAAATTTTAAGTCAAAATGAGTCGTGAATCAGTGATTTCTCGACTAAAGAATGTTTCACTGAGACATTTCACACGCTAAACACAAAATTGAAAACATTAAGCCAAAAATGCGTTTCACATGTGGGTTAGTTCAGCAGGAAGGTGCCTGAGTAAAATGTGTCATTTGACAGCCTCATTAAGCTCATAACTGCTATACCTCAAGTGAGAGGTTTCTATACGTTCACTGAATGATCCTCACTGACGGGGGAAATGAGGTATATGAGGTATTTGAGCAGTGGTGTGTAAAGGGCACTATTAAGGGGACCTAAGGAGGGCACATGAGGAATCTCACAGAGTTCTCATAGCACACCAGCAAATCAATGATGTTGATTTTTGCAGAAGACTTTATTTATAATTCAGAGTGAACATTTTTCTTTAGTTGGACAAAGAATCTCTTTATACAAGTCAAAATAAAAACTACAGTAAATTTTTAGGATTTGGTTTTTATGAAGACAAAAACAGGTGAACAGGAGAATGAAAGCAACTCAATGTTTTGAATCTCTGCTGTAAGGAGTTATTTTGTATGAGAATATTACTGAGAGCTGGACTGAATTTTAGAATTCAGAAATGGTGAGATTCAATATTTAACCAGTTATAAAAAGAGAAAGTGTAGCTACTTCCTGGTGCAATACTTCATATATAAAGAGTTTAGTGCAGTTTTATAATCGCAGCATGAGCTGAACTCTCTGAAATAACATGAGATCAGCTCAGGAATTATTTCTGGGGTAAAATAATTTCACAGAACGTCAGTAAATTAGACGGTCGTCACTGGGTTCCTAATTGTATTTCTGTTTGATTTTGTTTTCAAGAGCTGCTGAGTTTGCAAGCTGCTTAACACTGCAAAATCTGCATATCTGAGTGCTGAAATAGCTCTTAAGAAGTTAAAATAAACTTAAAAATAACAAAAATAAACTTTTGCCAAAAAGAAGTCTGATTGTATAATATCTCATATTTACAGTGCATTGAGCTCATGCCAGAGGAAACAAATGATAAAATAAAACTAAAAAACATGTTGTGTTTCTGAAGTTCACGTTCTGATGTTCCACAGGTCCAGATTTCTCTGGTCAAAGCAGAGGTGTGTGTTACAGACTCATCTGGATCTGAACAGCTGCACATCACTGACAGAAAAAAAAATCCCAGATTCATCAGCACATTTTGCAGGAGAATATAAGACCATCTGTCCACTGAATGAAGTCCAGTGGTGATACAACAGACATTCAACCAAACACATTAACAACAGAACAGACGAAACATTCACCTCCTGACACAGTCACTCTCTCACCCAGATAGTTCAGCATCTGGAAACAGGCCAGACATCCCAGAATGATCCTTCAACTTCAACCGATTGATATGAAGGAAAATTCCACCTGATCTTCACGTGTCAGATCACGGCTGCTAAAAGATTGTTTATTCAGTCACTATATATAAGGAGTTTATATAATGTTTTTTTCCCCTGTACAATGTAGTTTTACATTGTGTTTATGTTTGTGTGTTATTTGTGTGTGATTTTATTAGAGACGTACATTTGGGTCACGTCTCATCATGAGCAGAACTTCATGTGACTCTTTGAGCCAGTTCTGAAACAAGCTGTTTGAAAGAACTGATTCACAGAAACAACTCAGATTTTCCGGCCAGATTTTTATGCAGAAATCCAGGTGAGCCCGAGGGGTTCAGATAGGCTATTTTTTTCCCAAAAAAACATGTAAATGTTCTCTTGATCTCCTCTAACTGCACGTACATGCACAGCTGATGAAAGCAGTTGGAAGTTTGGATACAGAGGACAGATTTCATGTGGCTTTTCCAGAGTTATTTGTGGTGTGGACAGAGTGTGCTGTCCTGATTCTACTGTTGTGTTTAATGAGATAACAATTTCATGCCTGTCAAAGCTCAGCTTCTGTAATTGTGTTCCAGTGAGGTGACAGTTCGTCTGCATCTAATCCTCAGATGAGCATGCACACATTTCAAAAGAGATGTTTTGAGTCATTTTACATCATGCTGCTCAAATATGTGAGTTTTTGCCATAAAGTGTCCTTATTTTTTTACGTCTTTTTTGGAACTTTCACTTTTAAGATGTTGTTTAAAGTAATATTATTAATAATCAATAATCTTTTATTATTACCAATAATCTAATTTTAATATTCCATCATAATTTACTCAATGTTATATGATGCTAATGATGTAATATGATATTTTGGGTGTCAGTGATACCAAATTGTTTTTTTTTTGGTTCTAGTGACAAAATATTATGACAACCAATAAGATGTGCCTCCAAATTACGGTAGATTTGAGCTATTTTATTTACTAAATAGATTGTGATAGTATTTTTCTTACACACCCGCCATCAGTTTGAGTTCAGCTGTGAAGGATGTAGGATGACATGAGGGTGATTAAACAATGAGAGAATTTAATTTGTGGATGTTCCTTTAAGTGACTGAAGATCACAGAAGTGTGTGGTCAGCAGAAGAGTGTGAGTGCCACCTCTCTCTCTCTCTCTCTCTCTCCTCGTTCTGCTCTCACGGTTTGATCGTATTCATGAATTCAGAGACAATGATCAGGTTTGTGATCAGTGCCCTTCTTGCCCATGACCCTCCTGTGATAAATCTCTCTCACCCTCCACACATCAATGGACTCTGGAAATACTCTCTCTCTCTCTCACCGGTCCTGACCTTTTCATATCTGAGCTTTTGTGTTTTTCTATTAACTTGCTGGAGATTACAGAGACACAATTCTCTTCACTGCTGACTGTCATTCATATCAATTTCTTTAGACGTGGCTGAAGTGGATCTGATCTCTGGATCTATTTTCTTATTAGACAGAACAGGCCACATTCAGATTTATGGAACAAAATTGTGGTGAGGTGATGAATGATCTGTGAGAAGTTATAAGCGGTCACTTCTATAAAACAACAGTGAGAACAGTTAAAGTATTAGTTCACCCAGGGGGCCGAAAGAATCTTGTGTTAAAAAAAATCAATGTTGACAATGAAATTGTGGCATTACGGCCAACACATTTTTACATTTACATTTATTCATTTGGCAGATGCTTAAAAACAACTTACAGTGAATTCAAGGTATACATTTTTATCAGAACTTGTGTTCCCTGAGATGGAACCCACAACCTTTGCGCTGGTAACACACAGTTGAGCTACAGGAACACTGTAGTGCAACTGTTATTAGTTTTTTTTGTTATTTAATTTTTACTGTTTAGTTTGTACCGTTATTTAAACGTTCAGCAAACCCCAGAGCAAAACTACAATCTGCCTCATGCTTTGTTGGTGTCAAATCCAAAGTGATCTGAGGAAACTACAAATACAGAGTGAGTTTATTTCCCGTCTAATGGTTATTATGCAGCATGAGACATATTGAGATCATTTGAACAGGGAGCATCATGTTTGTGGAGATAATTTCAGCTGATGATAGACCTCCAGCGCCACCATCTCTGAAGATCTCCTGCGACGTGACGCACGTCACTTCAGAGAGCAGAGACGAGTGACGCTCCTAATGAAGCAGTTCGGCTGAAAGAGTCGCTGAAATATAACAGCGAATGAGTTTTAAAAGGCTGAGGATGGAGGCTCTCACTAATAGGCCTTCTGGAAACTCCACGCAGCCTCTTGAGACGGCAGAGCACGGCCCCTGTAATGAGCTGCGGGAAACTGATGTTAAAGGAGGTAAAACGATCAAGGGCTGCTCTACCGTCGAGCCCCCGAGGCCGAACCGACACAGAGGAGATGAAATGAACAGGAGGATGAAGAGGTGTGAGGATGAATCACATCTAACAATGTGAAGTGACGCACGCTGGAGAGGTTCATGCCAACAGCTGTGTAATCTCTGTCTGACATCTCTTTGTTTCCTTTCTCGTGCTGACATGAACGCTTTGGGATATTTGCATTTGATTTTCTTCACAAGGGCAGATCCATGTTCCCAAAGTGTCCTGGTGAAACTTAATATCCTTCACAGTGGGGTTGGGTAAAGATTCAGATTGGAAAACTGGCCTTATTTGATTCTGAGAGATGAATTTACTAAACTGATTTATCAAATATATGACACACACATATATATTTCATTAAATTAGAACTTTATTGCCTTTGTACAAGCACAAGTGAGTGTCAGCCGTCATCTGTGTGTTAAATTAAAAAGAAATTCCACATATATTTACAAATACAAGATATAAAACAATATACATATATATTTACAGTAGTGCCCAGTTTTAGAAGCATATAGGCTAAGATGCAGATAACAAAATATTGCACTTCCTCCAGGTAGTAAATTAAATTCAGATTAACAATTAGAACTGGAAATAAACAGTCAATTCAGCTCTGAAGTGCCTGTTATAGAGAATCATACAGAGAAAACTCTGCAACATTTGCAGGTGTCTGTTAATTAGAATGACAAAAAACACACGGTGGCTTGTTATGTATCAATATAATACCATTATGATGACTGTATGTTTACATTCTGCATAATGAGCTGGAGCTGAACCAGATGTCACACTGTAGCGCTCTAATTGAACACCTGCTGCTAACTAACCGTATCACACTTTCAGATTTATTTATATCTGTTTTGATCATTTCATCAAGAAACTCACCTGCACCAAAAGCTTATGGAATCTCTACATCTGAAGTCAAACCTATCTGTGTTCACACAAGCTAAGAGCTTTGGAGGAGGCCCACCTCTTCTCATAAACAAAATTAATGAAGCGTCAGGGTCCAGACTGACTGTTGTATGTGGTTTTGGTGGAAGTGGACCTCTACATCTAAGGTGGGCTGTTACGGTTTAACCCCAAACAGAAGTCTGAGGAGGTCAGAACTCTGGAGAGCTGATTATCCTTTTGTCTGTTTAATGATCCTCACTGACAGACACTAATGAGAAATAATGAAGGACCATAAGACCGCACAGCTCACAGGAACTTCACACAGACGGAGCTTCAGCAGAAACACTGAGGATGAGTCACATTTATATTTCATTATCATCTTATACTTTCATTGTATAATAATTATATGTGATGATGGAAAGTAGTGATAACATCCATCTATTTTAAATTGAAACAAAGTGGCCATTCAAATGGACCGTTTAAGTGTCTCTTTTTATCAATAGTGTGTATTTAGTAATACAAACAGAATCTGAGGATCAGAACAACAGTGAATATTCATTTTTAGGTAAACTGTCCCTTTAAATAAACTCAACGTCTTTATGGTTTTACAAAACACTGTTCAAACAGCTACATATACCTGAACCTTCTGATCTCATACGATGAAGGTCCTTCTCAAAGTTAAACCCATTAAAGCCCCTTATAAGATCATTTTGTTTTTAATTAAGACCAATGTTAATAGTGACTACAGTTAATTATGATTTTAATGGCATCTGGAGGGCTAATGATGCTGCTGAAATGAAGGCGTTCTTATCAACAAATGAGTTTTACAAATACATACAGACAACAATGCAGTGTGTGTATCAGCTTCATCATTCTGTGCTGTGACTGGAGACTCTTGGAAACATTTCCTGTCACACTGACGAGCCTTTTTTGTCTGTCCAGATTTATTCAGTTATTTAGCATGTTTTAAAAGTGTGTACAGACATGTGCTTCTTCTTTGATAAACAGCTTTTCACTTTCTGAATTATAAATTAAGTTTTGCTAGACAAAATGTCAAGACAGTGTTTAAAAACTGTCCAGAGATTGTAATAAAGAAAAAGTCTAAATAATTAAAGATCTAATTAAATGTCTGAAATTCTGTATAGTGAAGTCTGTATAGTGTAACCAGCATGCAAGAAACCAATGATTAAAAAAACTTCTGAAAACAAGAAATGACATCACAGAGACCACCCTGTAGACCCTCATGGCTATATACATTTTAACTTTTAATGAAAGGCAAGGTTAGTTCACAGATCACAAAGAGTAACCCCTCAAAACCTCATAATATTCATGATTCAAATATTCATGACAAACTTTGTACCTTGAAAATGTGTTTAAAATTATGTTTTATAATAATGATGTGTATACTCAAGATGTATTCAAAGATTTGTTATTGATTTTTACTTGATGCTACAACGCTTAGACATACTTAGAGTAATTTAATTTATGTTAAAACGTTTATAATCAATTTAAGAAATAAACATGGATACAGATGTCTTTTCCAAAAAGTTTACAACATTTTTTAAAGATTTCTCCTTATATTTGTCATTGGCTCTTCTATAAAAGCCCCACAGATGCTAGAACCCCTTCAATCCCCTCAAAGCCAGAACATTTCAGGGCCGTTTCCAGAAATCCAGGCTGTGGCTGCTGCACGGAATGCAATCAGAGCTGATTTCCTGTGTGGACGGAGTCTGTCTCTGGAACGGGTGACTGCAGCTCCTGTGATGGTGACTCTTAACACTGTCATTAGCTGCTGTCACTCAGTGTGTGTCAACATGAGCTGCTCTAAAAACTGCATTTAAATGCAGGAGACAGTGACATCCTGATGAAACCTGCGGGTCTGCCTGTCCTGTTTCTTTTCTCATAACCACAAACTTCAGCCCTGAACATACTGCTGATATTGATGCTGAAGTGTATTAGATTTGGGATGGTTTAGATGAGAGGGAGAAATGATGATATCCGACTTTCTCCTTGCATTTAATGTGTTTGTACTTTCATAAGGGGAGTATTGGCAGAGGTTATCCGTTTATGCTGATCTGAAATCAGCTTTGAGCTTTATGAAATAACGCAATATTTCATTGTCTGAAAGAGGAAACTGCTTGTTGATCGACAAGGCTGGATCAATAGTTAGCTGCTAAGATGGTACAATACTGCCACCTGCTGTTAACATCCCAACAGCCGCCTGCTCAACACATTTAATGAGATTTTTCAGTAACGCTGCCAGTGTGTCTGTTGGACGGGCAGAGCAACCATCTGTTACTGTATTCTTTGTTATGTTTACCAGGATCTTCTTCAGAATTGCTTCCCCTAATCACTGTTTTGGCATATTGTGAAAGACTGTAATCTTGTATTCTTGTTAATCTCATATACATATGCATGCTGATCGCTTCATCATGTCAGGGGATGGCCAGCTGACAGACTCCTGTTGACTGCAGCTGTATGTGGGAAGTTGTGCATCATTTCTATTGCTTCTATTGTAGACCAACACACTTAATATTGTGGTACTTAGAAGCTGATCTCATAAACAGCTGCAATACCTTCAGGATAAGGTCAGAAGGTCGTTACCCACAATCCCACACAATTACTCACTTCTGAAACAGAAGTGACTGCCCACTATCTCTGTGTCTGTCTTTCCCAAAGTATTTTTGCTCATTCATTTTCTCCACAGGCATTTCAAAACTGAACCAAATGATGACATAACATTACAAACTTTTATTTGAAGTCCAGCCATACATGAAGAACAGGAGAAAGCTACAAGATTGTGTACCTTCTTTGATGAGAGAATATAAAGCTTTTCAAGAATCTAAAATGATGATACAATACTGAAATATGTCAATATTGAAAGAAGAACTGATAAATGTATTGATAATTTTAGTCAAGTACAAAAATAATATATGTTTATTGCTAAATATTTCACCATATAAAGGTATGTAAATCATTTGAGAATGCGGGACAGGCGAGTCCATTGCGTCACTAATGACGCTTAATGAAAGAGCAACACAAGCATAATGTGCCATGATTAGAAATTTAATGACACGTTTTATCGTAAGAGATCATTTCATTTTTTTATTTGCATAATATTCCGGTGAGGTCAAATGTGTTTATGTCCCCCAGTTGTTCAGTTTATAATTTCATATCCACATCGCCCACCCGACCCAGCGACACGATAGTTACGTCATCACCCCAGCAGCGTCCAATCAGATTGGGCGCTTTCACACCCGCCACAGCGAGCGCGATGAGTGGCCAGTGTTGCTGACGTCACGCTGGGAGAGGTTGCGCCATTTTGAATGTGGAGTGTGGGAGGAAACAGAGGGAGTGTAGAAGACTGAAAGTCAGGAAATCTGAAGACTGAAGGTGCACAAAAGAGAAATCTGAGGGTTGCGTTTCAACATCCGCTTTATTCATTCTCAGACCATTTGTCTGCAATTAAACAAACCCGGCAAAGTTCTCAGAACAGTCACATTAGCAAACATCATCTGCAGCAAGAGAAGGTAAGAGGCGGAAGTGACGCAATAGTCCTTCAAAATATAGCTGTAATAGAGCTGCTGTCAGAGTCAATAATTAAACTAATAAATCATTTACAGCTATTATTACAAAGTTCTATATGTCTTATTTACAAAAGAGTGAATCACGTTTATATTTTGATAACTATGACTAGAGAAAATAATGCAACAATATATATTTTTGGTCATTTTTTATGTTACTGTTGTAACTAAATAGGTATTTGCCTAGTTTATTATACCCAGAAAGAATGTTTACATTAATTTTAGCAATAGCATATATAAATTAATAAGCAATGCTGTACAGTACATAGAGCTTACAGCATATAATAAACAGGAAAATAGAAACTTTACAATGTGAACAACATACACTGAAATTAAAAAGAATGAACATTTGAAATTCTGCAGGTTTTACAAATCTTTTGGACGTGTATTATTGCACATGTAATGCATTATTGTTATTATTGAAGTGTTACATCAAGAGCATATGTTAACATTTTGAATGTATTATTATATTATTTATTTAATACCAATTACAGATGTTTTTCCACAGTGTTCATGTCCAGGCGCTTTTATTTTGAAGTTGGACGTTTCCGGCGAGTGTGCTGGAAATCGCGCTGTGGTCGCTGCCTTCACACCGCTTATCAAGACAAGACATCGCCTCTCTCGCCATGGCAGGTAACCCGTTTATGAGCCGGTGATCTAATTAAACCTGCTGGTTTATATCATATGCTTGTATTTATTTGATCTGTTATTATTATGTGGTGCTTGTTGAAGCAGCGATTCATCCAGACTGACAATAGCTTAAACCCGTTAGCTGCCTCGTTTCCCTCCAGTTAGCCAGAAAATCTGCTTCCGATCTTGATCACATCCGCGTGTTTTATAATCACAGGTGTTGTCGGTGATGTTGAATGTTATTATCATCATGAGATAAGTGTGAGTGTGAAGGTGACTGAAGCGCTCGTCGTGTGTTAGTTGAGACGCGCTCGGGCTGCTCAGCCTTTTATTATGTGTCTATTGTAATGATGTGTGTGTGTGTGTGTGTGTGTGTGTGTGTGTGTGTGTGTGTGTAAATCATGTTTAAATCATCCTCATGAAAATGAGAAACTTTAAGAGTCATGTAGCCGCTTTCTGCTGTAACTCCTGTTAAAACCTCAAACTGTGTCTGATTTTAAAGTTTCATCATCAGAAATACACAGTTTCTCTCTAGACACACACAGCGTCTCTATGTTTGTACCTTTACATGTTTATATGAAAGGTTTTTATATGGATGTTATACAGTTTATGTTACTTTTAAAGTGAATAAATATGGTTTTCTTTAAAGAACATGGACTGGTTTCATTACTCGCTGTAGTAAGTCAGAGAACTCGCTGTAGTTGTGTTGCTCCTCATGAACAAACATGAGCTGGATCTGTCTCAGCTCGTCTCTCCCACATTAAACTCATACACATGACAACTGTCCCATTCGTGTTTCAACACCATAACTGTGTTGTATGAAAATATGATTCTCTTAAAACAGCTTCATTTCCTCACTGACTGCTGTTTGTTCTGCCTCAACTTCTTAAGCACAAAAACTAGTTATTATTAAATCTTTTTCCTGGAAATGATTAATAACTCAGTTCCAACTTTGAGAGCATTGGCAACTGTTAGGATGTATTAGTGTGAGTGGGTTTTGATTGAAATGCTTTGTTTTCATTGGTTTAGGAGCCGGAGGCGGGGGCAACGATGTGCAGTGGTGCTTTTCCCAAGTGAAGGGGGCGATCGATGATGACGTAGCTGAAGGTGAGACACTCATCTGCTTTAAACACTCATCTGATCCATTGACTAACTCCTGGACTGAGACGCACATGATTTCAAAGTTTAAGAGGCAGCAGAGTGATGAGAGATTCTCCTGGATATTCTACATGTGTATGTAATATCCTGGACGTGGACGGGTGCAGGAATACCGTCCAGAAGTCCGTGTGGTGTTTTAATAACATTGATGAAAGCTGCAGCTGATGTATCAGAGCAGTTTCCTGTCGTCATTGAGCAGAACAGCAGGAGGTTCTGTGATAGAGTCAGTGGGGCTGTTTCAGGCTCTGTGGCTCTTGAGTTATCAGGCTTTAGTCTCCAGAAGTCCTGCAGGTCTTTATCAAAGAACACAGTGTCCTCAGCAGCAAATTCTGTCCACATTCAAACATTAAGCTGGTGTGCATGTTAAATTCGCTGTATTGACACTTTCTTCAGTACAAACCTCTATCTGCTCTGTTTAGTGTGACAGGTAGCAGATCTTCATCTAGGTTATGTTGTTTTAAAGAGAAAAATGTTGTACACCAGCTGCTCATGTCTGTATTTTAATCACCTCGTCAAGGACACATTCATTGTGGACTTTTACACTGAAGTAACATTGATCAGTTTAATAAGAACGTCAGGTTTTTTTCTGACTTCACTGTGCATTCATTCAGTCTGTTCATCCACACGGAAACATGTTTTTGTACTGCAGTTCGAAACCATTGTGAATCAAACTTTGTTGTCAGTGGTGAGTGACTGTTTTCTGTTGTTGGGTATTTAGTTAAAAAAATCCTTTTTGCAATATATCTGTATATTTCAATAATTTACTTAAAACGGTATGTAATATATATTTAAGTACAAAATCCATTGCAATGGCTGGTTTTAAAAAACAGATTCATGATCTGTATTTTTGCTTCTGAGGTTTGAATCAGAGACATTCTTAAAGTTTCTTGGGAATCTCATTTGTAGGTTGTGACACGAGCAGGTGAGAAACTGGCCAAATAAATTAATATCAATTAATATGCATTAATATCAATGCAATATTCATGACATTATATCACATCATAAATATTCAGTGTCTTTCCAAGCCCGTCTGCCTCTTTCACTGCAGCAGGTCTGTGGACCTGTAGTGTCATGATAACATATGGATCATTGAAAAGTCCTCAGCAGATCTTTGTCTGAAGGCTTGAGTTTTAAACACTGGTTTATCATCTTATGTTTGAAGACTGTCCTTGTTTCAGACGAGATGGTCTCAGAGTCTTCTGGCCTGGTGCTGTGACTCTGTCTTGTTGGACTGCAGGAAATGCAGGTTTACACAAAGAGCCGTTGCTTTACTCTTTTCTTCTGTGTTCTTCTGCTCCGCTGGTTAACAAAGGGTTAAATGTGAATGAGTCATTCTGCTGATGTCTGTCTGACTGATGCAGGATCAGTGAGACAGCTGTCTCTCTCTCAAGCACTGTGGCAGGGATCTGAGTTACAGATGTGTGTGTGTCTTTATGTTTAAAATATACATTTTATTAAAACAGTCACGGCAAAAGTGACTCTGACTTCCTGATGCTAAATGTGTTAATTAATTTTTCAGATCAGCATTGTTAAAAATATTTTAATTTGGCTTATGCTACTTTTTGTTTTTTTGAATAGTTAACCTGTAGTAGTTACCAATAATAATCTTTGTACATCAGTCAATCTGTATCTTCTCGTTTCTGTCCATCCACCAGCCGACATCATTTCTACTGTGGAGTTCAACCACTCAGGGGAGCTGCTAGCCACAGGAGACAAAGGCGGCCGGGTCGTCATCTTCCAGCAGGAGACAGAGGTCCATCTCCAGCATTAGATCTGCTGTCATTCCACGCATGTCTTTATCTGACGCCTGTCTGATCTTTCTTCTCCTGCAGAACAAGAGTCATCCACAGTGTCGCAGTGAATATAATGTGTACAGCACATTTCAGAGCCACGAGCCTGAGTTTGACTACCTGAAGAGCTTAGAAATCGAGGAAAAGATTAACAAGATCCGCTGGTTACCACAGAAGAACGCTGCACAATTTTTGCTGTCCACCAATGGTTAGTACATCACTGAGGCACTGTTGTCTGTTGTTTTTGTTTCACACAGACATACGTAACAATGTAATTATTTTTCTCTGGCCTTGAGTCATAGGTTTACATGAATATTCATGAAATTAATAAATCATTTATTTATTATGATTTATTGAAGATGAGCTCACCTCTGTACTGAAGCATGTCAGAGGTTTAAAACAGAATCCTGTGGGGTTGTTTTAGTCCCGGCACATTTTCCAGCTCCGATTTTCCTCCCCACTGACTCACAGAGTCCGTCTCCGTGCCTTCTAAAAATATGAATCTGCGATTGTTATGCAACCGGTGTGTATTTATAAAGACTCTTGAATCAGCTGAACACTGAGCTTCTGTTCACTCACACTGGAGAAAAACACGAGAGATGCCAGAAAAGCCAGGCAGATGTTTTCATAGTTCAGTGATGCATTCAGACATGTTCTTACTGCAGGTGACAGTGTTTCAGGTGTTTCCACAGACAGAAGATTGTCCAGCTTTAGCATGAGTTGATGATTTGTGTTGATTGCAGATAAAACTATAAAGTTGTGGAAAATCAGTGAACGTGACAAGAGACCGGAGGGCTACAATCTGAAGGAGGAGGACGGACGCTACAGAGATGCAACTACTATCACAACTCTGCGGGTGCGTGTGCACGCTCGCAAACTACTGCCTGCATGCAGGGCTGCAAGATTTGTGAAATTACAGACAATATGCATATTACAGTGGTTTGCAGAGATATTGAGTAAAATGCTGTGGTGTTTTTAGTTGTTGTTGTTTGTTGTGCTGGTGTAGCATTAGACTGCAACTGTTGTACTTTCATTAGGATGAAACACAACACGATTGTTCACTTTACACTGATCATCTGTGTTTTGACCTGCAGGTGCCTGTATTCAGACCCATGGATCTGATGGTGGAGGCGAGCCCACGCAGGGTCTTTGCTAACGCCCACACCTACCACATCAACTCCATCTCAGTCAACAGCGACAACGAGACGTATCTGTCTGCAGACGACCTGCGCGTCAACCTGTGGCATCTGGAGATCACGGACCGCAGCTTCAGTATCCTGCACGGCCTGTCGGCGCAGGAAATGCAATTTAAACTTGCACAGCCATTGTCGAGTTGTCATGCGTCTGCAGTGTTGTGTGTCTTTAACTCTGTGTCAGACATCGTGGATATAAAACCAGCCAACATGGAGGAGCTGACGGAGGTGATCACAGCCGCAGAGTTTCACCCGCACCAGTGCAACACGCTCGTCTACAGCAGCAGTAAAGGAACCATCCGTCTGTGCGACATGCGTGCGTCTGCCCTCTGCGACAAGCACTCCAAATGTGAGTCAGTGACTGAATGAGTTTAAAAAGTGTCAACACATATTGCTTTCCCAGAAAGAATATGAAACTAATATATTTTAATATGCAAATATCGCATTGTTTAGCAAGTTATTGCATATTTTTCTTCAGTGTCATGTATCTCTAGTAGAACGATGATTTTCTTTTTGACTCCTGTAGTGTTTGAGGAGCCGGAAGACCCCAGCAACCGCTCGTTCTTCTCAGAAATCATCTCCTCCATCTCTGACGTGAAGTTCAGTCACAGCGGACGCTACATGATGACCCGAGACTACCTGTCCGTCAAAATCTGGGACCTCAACATGGAGAACCGGCCCGTTGAGACCTATCAGGTGAGAGCTGAACTGAATGCTTTGAAGGTTTGAGTCAAAACATTGATTTTCCAATTAAATGCTTCCTTCTGCATATTTGATAGATACAGTATTGATGTGTAGAGTCCTAAAGTTTGTCTTTTAATCAATGTCTGTTTTCAGCACACCATCTCTCCTACATGTGTTGCCTTCTAAATTTGCAATTTTCTTTTCCTTGACCAAAATATTCACAATTGACATTGTAACCAAAATATTCCCAAGTCTATAATATTAAATTAAATCATAATTTGTATTACTGTTGCAGAAATAATATTTCTGTTTAAATACTGTATTTAATCAGGAACATTAGGGGGCGCTGCATGCAGTATTTATTAGTACAGTGTTAAGATTAAAAGTGAAATGGAAAGTCAGCAGTTTTGCCTCAGCTGCATGAAATCGAGTGTTCAGTATCACACACCTGTACGACTGACACTCGTTCAGATGAATCTCTGTCATACTCATCACTTTAATTCAGTTCCTTAGTGCTGTTGCTGGGGTTAGAGGTCATGACCTCGTCTCTCGTTTCCTCTGCAGGTTCACGAGTACCTCAGGAGTAAGTTGTGCTCGCTGTACGAGAACGACTGCATCTTTGACAAGTTTGAATGCTGCTGGAATGGAAATGACAGGTCAGAAACTTCACAAGCTCATATGAGATCAGTTCAGTCCTGAAGAGCTGAACCAACAACCATTTCAGTGATCTGATAAAATAGTTATTAGCTACTGTTTAACGCTACTGCATGTCACTTAACTCGACTCTGCTGGGGTCTGGACTGACTCTTATCTTAAGAGAAGCTTTATCACTGTCAGACAGACAGAAAGCCGGAGCTCAGGGTCAGTGGAAGATTGTCTTAGCATGTCATGAAAACGTGAGTTTTTACTGATTGATAGTTTGTCATGTAACGCACAATTTAACTGGTATTAGCTTTGTTACAGGGTAACCTGTGGTGGTTAAGAGGGTGGTCATCCATGGATTCAAACTGCAGCTAGTCAAAGAGATCTGTAAAGGACTAGTCAATCTGCCCTGTATAATCAGGCTGGTTTGAGGTCGTGTTTCTTGGTGTTATTGTGAGGCTGTGCTTTCAGATAATGCAGTAGCAAATGTAAACTTTAATTGCACAATTAAAATGCATAATTAATACATTTAATAAAGTGATGGGAGTTTACTGGCAATTTGTTTCTTTAATCTAATGACTGATGTTCTTAAACTCAAGGTCTTTTTGCACAGCTGAGACACGCAGCACTTTTCACAGCTGTAATTATGATAATTTAAACTGCTGTATCATTAACGTTGTTAGTGCGTTATCTTCATACTTAAAGCTAACAGTCAGTAAGTCTCTCTGCTTCTCTTGTTTGTCTTGTCAGTGTGGTGATGACTGGATCCTACAATAACTTCTTCCGAATGTTGGACCGCACCCAGCGGCGTGACGTCACTCTGGAAGCGTCGCGTGACAGCTGCAAGCCCCGGCAGGCGCTGAAGCCGCGCAGGGTGTGTGCGGGCGGCAAGCGCAAGAAGGACGAGATCAGCGTGGACAGCCTGGACTTCAACAAGAAGATCCTACACACCGCCTGGCACCCGCAGGAGAACATCATCGCCGTGGCAACCACCAACAACCTCTACATCTTCCAGGAAAAAGTGAACTAAAGCGCGGGGAGAGAAAACCTCTACGCGAAAAACATGAACTAGTGAAAAATCATTTCTGTGACAACCACCATCATCACATACCGACCTCGGCTGCTCCAGGACAGATGAACTGGTGAAGACAGCTAGCAGCTGCCAGTACTGAATAAACTGGTTCAAACTGGTCTGGAGAGAGAGTGCAACCTGGTTTTGGCCTCTGTAATACGCGCCTTTCTCTGGTGACGTGCCAACGTCTGTGTGTACCCTCCATCCCATAAGTCAGAGCCCAGCAACCAAATGGGCGGCGGGTTCTGATCTTTGACAGTTTTTTTTGTTTTTTGGTTTATTCAAGGTGTCTGTATAAAAACTCATTTGAACTCAGACGTCTCCCTGTGTTCTTTAATGCCCAATATGTTGTTTGTGCCATTGTAACAGTTTATTTTTTTACATTTTATCAGAGAAACTGCCAAATTGTTTAGTTTGTTTTAATTCTGTTTCAAGAATAAGTGTTTTTTTTTGTAGATTTGTTACGTTTAGTACCCATTCTTTATATTTCATACTGTCTAATACACTCTGTACAGCTTGGCTGTCAAAGTGCAGGGCCATGTTTTTTTTTCATATCCTCGCATACATACACCCTTACGGTGCCCCAGAGAGGGTTTTTTGGCACAAACAGGCCTGTGGCGGGATTTGCCATTTGTCGTGTTTGCTGGTCTAGTCTTTTCTCTGCACTTAAGCACACACTGACTGAAGCGCTCGCTCATGTACGAGTTAAACAGGAGTTACTGTCTGTTGTGATCCATGCCCACTTTATATCTAATGTCTCTCTCAAGAGTTACAGACTGAGAAAGATTATAGAGATTATGAGAATGAAATGGTATTTATAAACTGAACAAACAAATCAATGTTGTGATCTCTTCTTTTACATATGCAAAGTATGTAGAAACTAAGGAAACATTGTGAACACTGACAGCTTTTGGTCTGGACCAATAAAACAATCTAGTTGTGAGTGTGTGGATTACAGTTAGAGGTGATTTAAATATGAAATACATGGTGTTTATGAAGAAAATGTCTTGGATTATCACTGTGGGCTGTTCCAGGCTCCAGCCAATGCTCAGACGGTCTGAGGTTATTAAAGTTATAAACGGTTTTGTAGTGTAAATGCTTTAAATGATGCATTCAATCCACTTTTTTGTGTCCTACCATATTTAATTTTATGGCACTGGTGGGTTTAACCCTTTCATTGCTGACCCCTCAGTTTGATGGTTATTTCTAAGTAATCAGGTTCCTTCACTTGATTGACAGCAGCTGTTTCCATAATGCACGTGCATTGTTCTGTTTTTTAACAAAGGTTTAACCCCTTTCACCCCGTTAATATTTATATTGAATACAACATATGCCATAAAACAAAACGACAGTCAAATTAACCACAGATTAAAAAATAACTAAGCAATGGGCCAGTAAAGAAAATACTTTTGGGCAATATTATAAAGTTATTAATCAAATAAATCAATCGTCCTCGTAATGTCACTGTTCAGCTGTTCTGAGATCAGAGTTTCTCTGCAGTCCGGCCGCGTGTGCGCGCAGCGGGAGCGCGCGGTGTGTGTTATGCTGCGCTGCTGACGGTGAGTCTCACACAGACGCGATGAGCGACGCTGCTGCTCCCGCAGACAACACGGGATTAAACGGTACGTACCGCCCACCGCCTGCTTATATTTAGCTGTCATCCGTACAGTCGCTCAGGAAAGCGCTTGACGAGTCTCAATTGGTGTTTTTTGATACTTTAAGTTGTTTTGTTGAAGGTAAATGTTTCTTTTTTTAGTTCAAGTCAACATTTCTTTGCATAGGCGAAGGGGGAGGAGCTTGCTGTAAGAGACGTGCGTCATTGTAAATTGACAGGTGTGACTGGCCAATGGGCTGTAAAGATGTTTGTGAAGGCGGGTCTTGAAGGATTGATTGACTTTAGCCTAAACCAATAGCGTCGCTAACGTTTTTAGGAGGCTGGCCAAAACCGATGTCAACAAGGCGAGCTGAAACTATAGGCGAGCGACTGGAAAATGGAGATTGTGTTGATGATTAAAACACTTTTCTTTATTGAATAATGTTATTGTGTCTTTCTGGTGTGTAGATGAGAATAAGCTCGGTTTGTTCGTTTATAGTTTATTTATAACGCACGACAGGTGTAACTGTGAGCTCTTTGTCTGAAGGCGAGCAACAACAATTTGATCTTGTGATCACCAACATTTATTTCCCGAAGGACTTTACCAACCAGTCTGTTATTTAACCGTATAGCCAATCTTTACATCCGAAAATAAAATAAAATGCAATATAAAAATAATTTAAAGGATCCATTAGCATTTGAGATATTAACAAACAGTTCAATGTGATGTGTTGGTTTGCAACAAATCTCTAAATTTATCAAATTATGGATCAACCAGCATCAGTTTGAGAGAGTCTGTTATGTTTATATTACATGTGCAGTTTTGGTAACTATATAAGCGGAAATTCGTAACAGATTCTAAAGTGACTAATTTAAATAACTCTTGATATTTCTGGTATGTAGACTGCTACATATTAGCAGGTGTAAATGTGTTTAGTACGGTGTACTTAGTCAGTAATATCATGCACCCTACAGTAAACAATGCTGAGTGCGCTACGTGCTCGCGGACACTCAGACTGCGCGTCATCGCAGCTGTGACGTCACTTCAGCACGCATGTGAAATCTACTATGGCCGCGTCATGAGTATTAATAACGTTATGTTGCAATAACAACAACAACAGTAATAAAAATAATTAAATAAATACAGTAAAATAATTAGATAAAAAAAGAAACTACATGCATAAGGGAATAAAAGTCTTCAGAAACAATATGCGGAACTGAATAGCACGTTGTTTGGTGAATGCATGGAAGCTCATTTAATGTGTTCATTTGTTAAAGGCTAAAAAATAGTCTTCACCATAGTAGGATGTGGAAACGTGGTGGTCCAGACGTGGAAATGATTTGGAGGTGTTAGGGTTAGTGTAGGAGGGTGAGTCATGCCGTTTGGTAAAGCATCAGTTTAACTCATCTGTATGTTTCTCATAGAGTAAGTAACTGGGTCATAAGGAAATGTGCTGGGAATAAAAGACTCAACACAGATTTGCTGCATTCACATCTTTTATTGGGTTTTAAAGAAACTGCAGTGAAATACTGACTTAAGTTCAGTTTTCATGACTTGCCCGGTCAACTGCTTTGGCTGCCTGTATTAATTCAATTAGTTTTTTGTACACCTGATGTTCACCAATCATTAGTATGAATATAACTTGTGTTAAGGACAGTAATGTTTTTGTGTTAAGTCTGAGTTGTGTGATCATACACAGTCTGATCTCAGTGTAGTGATGCTGAAAGTGAATGTTATGGTGTAATAACATGTCAGTGTTAGCCAGAGACTAACAGATGGGCAGATCTGAGCTCATTGTTTTGACCTGTTGTTACAGTTCATTGTTACAGTTTTAGACATGATGGTGGATGAGGAATACGTGAGGAGACACATCCAAAGATCTCACAGTGTAGAACATTCATTATATTTTACTTAAAAAATGAGCTTCATTATGCAGCATATATATTTTCCTGCTTTTGTTGGGAAAGTCAGACATGATTTCTCAGAATTTGTCCACTGTAGGTGTGACTGTATCTTTTATTTTTTCATAGATTAGGGCAGACAGTAATAACCATCAGTGGTTTTGCCGCCATTATCTCCAGTAAGCCTCAGTAATACGTCTGATCTTTTGATCTGGGTTTTTGCTGTATTTTGTCATGTTGTGAGCCAGCGCAACATGTTCCATTGGCCAAAATGTTCAGCTTGGCAGCTGTCATGGCAACACTGTTTATGTCAGTGGTTCAAAACAAAGGTCAGTGGATATTTGCACGGCCCGGTTCACAGGCTGTCCGTCAGGATAAGATGGAAATGTGTGCGTGCGTGTGCATGTTAATAGGAAGATGGCTGGTAAAAGTTAAAGCAGAAGACGTCACCTGATCAACATGTTTGCTCAGCCTCAGGAAGTCATGTGATCGAGCAGCTGACTGCCCTTTGTCTTCTTTGTCTGGGGAGTAGCAGCGGGGCTTTGACTGGAGAGTGGTTCAGTTGATCCTCAGCTCGTCTGGCCGGTGTGTGAGGGGACAGAAGCGGCGTGTGTGAGGGGACAGAAGCGGCGTGTGTGAGGGGACAGAAGCGGCGTGTGTGAGGGGACAGAAGCGGCGTGTGTGAGGGGACAGAAGCGGCGCGTGTGAGGGGACAGAAGCGGCGTGTGATAAACACAGGATTCTCTGTGCTGTAACACAGGCTTTATGATGACACAGCAGAGCAGATGTGGGGAAAGAGGAACACACAGGACACAGCTCTGAACTCAGGCATAAACACAGTGTGTGTGTTTGTGTTCCTGCTTGTTATCACGTAGGGTCTGCAGTAGTGGGGCAGAGTTGAGTCATATATCAGTGCAGTCGGAATGGAGACGTTTAGTGCCCTTTCATCAGACAGTAAATAGAAGCAGAGCCAGACGTTCACTAACTTACTGAGAGGTTTCTCTGTCTGCCTCAGCAGCCATTCTAATAGAATATTCTTACAATTATCTGACTTGTGTTTTAATTTGATTACTGTAATCCTGTGATGTTTTACTGTATTATAATAATACACAATAGCACATGCCACTGACTAGATTTACTGTTGTGATGGTAACTAGTTCCTACTGTCTCTTTTAAAAGGCACAAGCCTTTAATGTGTCCAAGCCCTTGTTGTTTCAATAGAAAATACTTTTAACAATGACAAGAATATTGTGTGTGTGTGTGTGTGTGTGTGTGTGTGTGTGTGTGTGTGTGTATATATAATGGAAAACATTGAAATCGACCTAAATCATTAAAGTTTTATTGTCAGTGTAATTAGATGTTTTCAGTGTACACGACTCTGTTGAATGTGTAGTGATGGTTTTATGATGGTTTTATGATGGTTTTATGACGTGTGTTCAGGGTCGTGGGTGGAGCTGGAGATGAACAGGAACTCTGCATCACTCGCTGCCTCAGCCCCGCCCACACTCGTTCAGGTAGAAGAGGAGGATGATGGGATGGCGGGAGGGCTGGAACATGTTCCCTCATCATCCTCCATCCACAACGGAGACATGGAGAAGATCCTGCTGGATGCCCAGCATGAGTCCAGCCGCAGTAACTCCTCCTGTGACAGGTACATGCTTGAACAATTATGCAATATTACACAATATATCTGCGTGCTGTATATCACGTTTTCTACTTTTTTCAGGAGTTAGACACATAGTGTAAAGCTAGTGTTAAGCTGTAGTGAAAGTTGATTTTATATTAATATAATGTTTTTTTTGGCTGTTTCTCACAGTCCTCCTCGACCCCACAGTCCTCAGGATGAAGGGCAGATAATTTTTGATGTGGACATGAGGAGAGACAGTCAGGTACTTCTGGAGAACCTGTGGAACATGTTCTGGCTTATCTTATCGGTTACCTGATTGTGTGTGTGTGTGTGTGTCAGGAGGAAGTGTTGGAGAGAATCAGAGATGATGACATCTTAATGAGGGACTCAGATCGGGTGGCTGATTGGTCAAGTAGACCAGAAAATATTCCACCAAAGTAAGTCAGCTGTGAAAACAAGAATACAGATGTTCACAGTATTCAAAACTGATTTCATCAGCCGCAGCTCATCAGCTTGTTTAGCTAGCGTCTTGCTTTCAGACTGTCACTAAGCTAGTTCCTTAGTACACTAGCAAACACAAAAACATTTGTGATTAAATAAGACTTTTCAGCGTGGCTTGTTGCAATGGATTGTGGGATCACATATCATAAAGGATATTTGCAGTAATGTCAAAATTAGGGACTCTAAAAGGTAGCATAGCATGCCACCAACAATATTGTAGAAAGTCGTCTAGGTAGGCATCTCACTAGGTTTTGCGACACAGCTATAGTGTTTAGTGTTCAGATCTGGATCATGATTTTGTGGATGATGTTGAGGTGGGTTCATCTGTCCTGCAGGGAGTTTCACTTCCGGCACCCGCGGCGTTCAGTGACTCTCAGCATGAGGAAGTCAGGAGCGATGAAGAAAGGAGGTATCTTCTCTGCTGAGTTCCTCAAAGTCTTCATCCCATCGCTGCTCCTCTCCCACATCCTGGTTCTCGGTCTTGGGTATGTGCACCTCATACAAACACAATCTTATCCCTTCCACCTTCTGTGGTGTAAAGATCTTTGTTTATCAGCAGAACGCAGTCTTAGAGAAGCAGAGCAAATTCAGTTAGTCAGAACAATACATTAGATATTCTGGTCAAGAGGCATATCTACAGACAAACGTTATTTCACATTAATGAAACAAATGCAGCAAAGCAGTAAATCATTCACTCAAAATCCTTCAAAAGTATAAAGTACTGATTAGTTCAGAGATTAAACTCTGTTTTCTTGTTTATTTGCATCTACAGGCCTAGATCAAAATCTCTCTGTATCTCTATTACAGGGTTTACATTGGAAAAAGACTGACCACTCCCCCAGCCAGCTCAATCTGAACACACATCTGATCCAGAGCCTCAGGCATGACCCGGATGATTAGAAAGAAGGTCACAGTTTATACAGAGAACCCTCCCATCCTTTGACCTTTCTTCTTGTACCCTCAACTCTCCCCTTTCCTCTGTTTCCTGTCAGTATTTCCTTCCATTTGGCCTTTTCCATATTGAGAAGTGGATATTATGAGCTTCTCTATTTCAGGCCCTTTTTCTTTCTGTTTATCATTTGCTGTGTCCTTGTTTTAGTTTATTTTGAAAGCTTATCATGTCCCTTTATTACACTTGCATTCAAGATAAGAAGTTGTGTAGTATTTGGAGGCAACAGGATTAAACAAACATGTAAACACTAGCTCAGCACTAGCTTAAACCGGCCAGGAACTGGCCAAGCATCCGATTGGCTAGCTGCCATTTTGGGTTTGATCACATGCCCCCTGAATGAGGCACACATACAACAGTGACTGAATACTAAACAATCCCCGTGTTTCTCACACCCAAAGTGGGTTCAACCAAAATATATAAACTTATTGAGACTTGATAAGATATTTGAGCATGTCTGGTCGGTAGCTATGATTTTATTTATTAGTACAAATGTTCCTTCAGTTCTTTTAGTTGCACTGTGGAAGAATTGCAGGAATAAGGGATTTGTAGGTGGATTGGAAAGAAAAGACACTCCGTAGACCGTATTCGTTGAGTGATGACAGTAAACGGAAAAAGAATAATTAATGATAATTTCAGATGTAGTATGTGTTTTGGATTGTACCAAATTTAGCATGTTTTACACAGTATACTGACAGCACACAGACCCAGTGCCTGATCTGATAGTTGAACTATATTTCATAATCCAGCACAGTCAGATAATCTATCTGGTTTAACTGGGTTGGCGAATCCATGTTTGAAAAAAGATTATTATGATTATTTTTTCTGTCCTTGTTTATCTGTGTTGTGTATTTTTTTGCCTCTAGTTTCCTTCACAAACATATCAGGAACCAGTTATTTTTTAACTAGTCTTCTATGACAGTTAACCCCACACACAGAGCATTAACAGAGCATTAAACCATACTGGACTTGCAGTTGTTATAAAGAACTCATGGACTTTGAGTATGGTGATGTTTTGACTAAAGTAGATGCTTAAGTCTTTTGCCATGTTGTCATGTCTGTGTCAAAGAAATGTTGGTGTATACTCTCTTTTACTCCCTTTTACACTTGTTGTAATATTTTCATGCTCTTAGTTTAAGATCATGAAGTGTCAGTGGTATTTGCTTCAGTACATCATGTAGCAGGAGAAGCCTTTGATTTTAGCAATAGTTCACCCAGAGTGTCAGTCACACACATTTATTTAAAACTGCAGTTCTGGTGTCTGAAGATCAGAGAACTCCTGCTGATAACAGGGTTTGTGTTTCCTAGAACCCTGAAGTGAGTTATTCTAGTTTACTTACGATCAAGACATTTTTAAGTGTATTTTGGAAGTGTTTGCTCTTCATTTCATATCTTTATCCTGAGAAAGCTCTAATTCTCCACAGCTGCCAAAACCAACTCAGAGCCTAAAAACTTTGTGCCTCATTTCCTTAATCTTGTTTGATACAGTGTGATGTCATTTCCTGTCATGAGCGTATGTTGTGTGCCACAATTTGTTTTTGTTTTGTTAGTTTTGCATCACCTTCTTTGTGAACTCTGCATTTGGAGGTTTTATCATGTGGATTATCATGTTTCTATGTTTTTCCAATTAGTTTGATTCTTTAATAACCGAGGCAAACTAGTACACACAGAGAAGGTGTATATATAATTGTGGATTGTAGTTGTGTTGGAATTCTAATTAAGGTTTGTGAAATATGGGTAAAACTTCTCTGTGAAGATAATTTCTTATGTTGTATTGACTTTTACCCCCTGTTGGACAATGTTTCAAATTAAAATGTAAAGAAAGACCAGCATTTCAGAGACTTTTGTTTCAGACGTTTTGTTTGCTTTACATTTGTTTGTTGTTTTGACTTTATTATTGCATCCAGTACCACTTAGTCATTTTTATTTATTAAAATGAATTCGTTTAGGGGGTCTGAAGGGTCTCAGCCTGTGATTTGCAGCATGACTCGACTGTCCTCTAGTGGCAGAGTTGAGAAATGAAGGGCGTGTCTCTGAGTAACTCTGAGTAATGGGGAGAGAGATGTGGGTGGGGATGGAGTGAGAAATAATGTCACCAGTGTTCCCAAAACACAGAGAAGCTGTTTATGGATACGTCTGACTACAAACATAGATCCTTTTTTCACAATTTTCCCCTTTTAGGTCCCTTGAATTGTCTGAGCACACCGTGTTTACAGTAGCTAAATCTGATGAGTCAGCAATAACTGCTGCCTGCAGTGATTATAGCTGTGCTGTATTCATTCTGCACCATCTGTCTGCAAATCAAATAGATGCATTTAAATCATTTGGTTGTTTAAATACACAAGACTTTAACACAATATGATATTACCTGTAACTCAGAGTTTGGATGTCTTGCATCCCTTCATTCCAGTAACCCATAGCAACTGCATGAGCTGTAGGGGGAGGAGCTGTGGTTGAATTTGCAGAGCGCTGATTGGCTGAAACAGGTGTTCTGAGGTTCTGTACTGAATGATGAAGGTATGTGTGTGTAAGTAATGACCCGTAGGGATTACACGTCAGAAACGTGGTTTTGGAAATGTGCATTAAATAAGTTAGTCGTGCATCCGTATCTGCTAGTTGATTCGATTATCTTTACTGATTTGAATGGTTCTTTGTCCTCTTTCAAACTGTGTTTCTCACTCATTTCTCCCCTGAAAGCGGCAGCCCGTAAAGACTCTTCTGTTGTTATGGAAACTGGCTCTTGAATGTGTTATTGTGGGGCGCTTTAGAGAAGGGAATGAAATGGTCTTGTGTCTGCAGAAAATATACTGCAGGAAAAATATACCACCGACCCAAAATAATACTCAGCAAAACCTTCAAGAGCATGAAAACGAAACGCTTTTAATCTAGAAACAAGCCTAATACATAGTTATATTAATGTTTAACAAACGTTATATTTTGTCCCTGTTTAGACTAAAGTTAGTTTGCGTTCACAAACCCACTGGAAGTGAAGTCCCATTCTTCGTTGTCTTAAAAACGCGACGCAGCAACGCCTGGCGCGTGGGTAGGCGAAGAATAATTAGAAATTCAGCGACTGAACAGAGACGCACGCGTCCTCTGTAACGCGTCGCGTCTGACGCGTGTGGTGCTGAAGGGACAGCGCCCTTAACTTTAAACCTGCATGGGCGTGTCAGAAACAATAATTACTAAAACCACAAAACAATAAATAAATAAACATAAAGTGTGAGGTTGAGCTGTACATGTTTCCTCATATTGAACCGCACGTTCATCACTCGCATGGATGTCATCAATGGACATTAAGCGGCGTGTCATCCGGAAAACAGCGTCTTCAGATCTTGAACATCTTTAACCCTGAAAAAGCCGCATCACTTCCGCTGCCTCTCATCTTTCAGCATCCCGCCCGTCTCACATCGCTGTACGGTAACATGCAGTTAATGCATCACATTTAACACGTGATTTAGGATTATTTGCATGCATTGTGCAGTAGATGCTGAACATGAGTCTTTTCTTCAGTGTTTTTTAATGAGTAGTTGTGATCAACAGCATATTTGTGTGCTTGTGCACGAAACATCTCTGACCGGAGCTTTACGTGTCTTTCATTCAGTTGACAGTATTAACTGAGAGAAATGTCTGCTGCCGGAGATCTTCCTCCCTTCTTCCAGAGCACCGGGAGCTCCAGCCCCGGTCAGCCCCGACAGAAATTCTGTGGCGTGTTCTGCCCGGTGGAGGGTTCGAGCGAGCCCAAGACGCTGGACTTTGATTCGCTGTCCTCGGGGAAAGGTCGGGTGATAGAGAGACAGAGAGACATCTCCAAACCACGAAAGGTGGAGATCAGAAGAAGCACCGGCAAAGAGCTTCTCCAGAACCTAAACGATGAGGTAAGAACCGGGTGTTGTGCTCAGTCACACCTCAGTCTCAGAGCTTTAATCGGAACTGTCTGATTAAAATCTGAACTATGAATACTGTATCAGTTACTGTACAGTTACTGTATACTGTATCAGTTTTCATTAAGGCCTGCCTTTCTGATTATAATAACCATTCATCAGTAAAAGAAGGTTTTGCTATTGTGTTTTATCTTATGATTTCATAAACGTATAGTTTAAAGAATGTTTATTTTCCTGCATCTCCAAACTGCTTCACAATGTAAGTAAAAGAAGGTGATTCTTTGTGGTAATTATAAACACTGAAATGTCTATTGTCATACAGCAGTGTGTATGTGTGCAGTAACGGTGTGTATGTGTGCAGTAACGGTGTGTATGTGTGCAGTAACGGTGTGTATGTGTGCAGTAACGGTGTGTATGTGTGCAGTAACAGTGTGTATGTGTGCAGTAACAGTGTGTATGTGTGCAGTAACAGTGTGTTATGTGCAGTAACGGTGTGTATGTGTGCAGTAACGGTGTGTATGTGTGCAGTAACAGTGTGTATGTGTGCAGTAACAGTGTGTAATGACTTTTATACATTGGTTTAGGGTTAGAGTCTTGCATACAGGAAATTGTTCTGTGTTTGGCGGGTGTGATTGTCATGCTTTTATCCTCACTGGCACATCTTACTGTCTGCAGAGATCAATAGTTTGTTTAGGTTTACTGTAAATCACTTAGATGCACATTAAGATGTTATATTTACACTTTATACACCACCTTACATGTTTTTGTCTGTTTGTTTTAATGAAATATAAAGATCAATTATTTTATTGATGTGGCTGAAAGTGGTTTATTTTTATTGCGCTGTTATTTGATATCTGAGTGCTTACAGTGAATATATCTGTTTACACAGAGGAAAAATGTTTAAAATGTAATTTGTGATTTTGTCATTTTTTTCTTGATCTTATGTTGTTTTTATTAAATTTCATAATGATTAGCATACAGTCATGTTTACGTATTTGAATTATTATGAAGCTTCGGCCACCCGCTCCGGACTCGGACCCGGACTCTGGGAGGAGCTGTCGGGGCGGGGTTGTGCGCATGCGCGCTGCTGGTCTCAGGCGCTCTGGGTGGACTTGGTGCATCAGTGGAGAAAGAGCGAGGAGAGGAGATATCGGGCTCGGGTCCTTTGTCTTTGGTTTCTAGAGCTTCTGCGTCCTCCATTCGGCTCTTGATATCATCAGTTTTGTATAAACGGGCCTTTTCTCCGCCCAGAGCAGATTTTGCGTCCATTATAACGGTCCATCAGAGGGAATAAAGTGACGAAGATGTCGGGCTATCAGGGCAAAAAGAATATTCCCCGCATAACCGTGAGTTATAAACATCTGCTTCAGTTATAGGAATAATAGATACATAATGCGTGTTTAGAAACATGTTACATGTGAGAATGAGTGTGTGTAAAATGACAGTGTTGAACTGTAACGCATGTTCGCAACAGTTGCACAGCCGCTATGTGTGCGTAAATGTGCGCGTTTCTCAGCTGCGAGGAGCCGGTAACGCGTGAAAACTCGCCAGTATCTCAGATCTGAGGTTTGTATCTGTCACAGGCTGTAATTTCTGTCCTGTAGCAGCAGATTCACAGTCCAGCTACACAGCGAGCGACGCGACAAACCGGAACGCTCCCATTATGCTGAACGAAGCTGTCCACGCCTGGCGCGCTCCAGCTCTGACGCGTCGCGCCCCGCGTGCCGTGCGTCCCGAAAGATGATGTTTACTCACTAATTTAATCAACAACCAGTAACTAGAATTCAGATGCATTCTTTAGGACTGTGTTTGGTGACATTGAGGGGACAGAAATGGTTGTGCTCACAATGCTGTGGTGACACGGCGACGCTCTTTGTTAAGATAGTCACGGCTCACCAACTGCTGGAACAAATGCGACGGGTGTCCGCCCAGCCCCGGGAGCAGTAACGCTGGACAGTCAGCTGGGTTATGACGAACCTGGGGTCGGAAACCGAGTCTTCTTGTCAGCAAAGCTGCGTGTTTCTGAATGTGATAAGTCCACCGATGCAATATAGAGTCACAACAGAATATAAGTTACCATACATCCCCACCTCTCTGATTATAACATGTCTGTATAACATCACCACATAGCCAATTACACCAAGTTTTATCCTGTTTTTATAATGACAGGCTGCAAATAGCTGCTGGGAGGCAGTGAAGGAGGTTTTCCCAGCTCAGCTGGTGGCCAGTGTCTCTTTGTTTCTTTGAAAGGAAGAGCTTTCGGTTTGTCAGGGGCTGTGGGGGGCATCAGGACACCCTTTCAGATTCTCCAGGCTGTTAAATCAGAGGACGGCAGGCTGCGGTTTCCATCCAGCATGTTCCGGAAACCACATCCAACCACTCGTACTGATCTAAGAGTCTGGAGAAAAGCCATCACAGGACCATCTCCAGCACACGCAGGACAAAATGATTTGACTAAGACATCATCATTTATTCAGACAGGAAATGAGAGGAAAGAAATGATGTAGAGAAATGACATATTTAAAGTCAAATCTGTCTCTGCGTAGAGAGAAAAGCTTGTGGAGTGATTCAGTAGATGCCACACCCCTGTTAAACTGCCTGTGTTTTACTGGATGTGCCAGATCAACAGAATCAGTCAGAAATCAGATCTGTTGATTGACAGTCAATTTTCAGCACACTGATCTCTCTGTTTTCTGTGATATATCACAGTCTGGTATCTTCAGTCATCGCTCTCTCTGAACTGTGCTCTCGTCTCATGTGGACCTCCCAAGCACACTGCGACTCAAAGACCCTGTGCATAAATAGTCAGAAAAGCTCCAGCACAATTCAGTGAATGAATCTGGCAGGAGCTGTAGAGTCAGAGGGCAGGCAGGGAAATTTAAGAGCAGCTGAAGTGCCCTAGTAACTATTCTCACAGACAACAGACAGTCAGAATTACACGTATAGCTTGACATCACGTATTGTCCACCTGAAGTTTGAGATCATTGTAGGTTAGATTGGGTTTTTTTAGATTCGTGTAAACTATTTTCCTCTATTTCAAATAGACACAGGCGTGGTTTGAACGCACACACAAATGGTTAATGGGTTGGGTCTGTGCAGACCAGCTGCATTGGTCAGCTGCGCAGACAGGCGCAGGGTGGGGGGGGCTGTGACACTTTCCTGTGCTTCATTAAAGATGGATGTTAGCTTTTATCTGCACCTGCCTGTGTACTTTCAGACATAGTTATTTCAGTCAACAAGTTTTATTGTCATATTGTCACTGAATGCATAAATTATCTCATTACTGCGTTGATCACTAATATTAAAGTTATTTATAATTCATTTTATAATGTTACAACCTCTATTTAATCACTTATTTTAAACATTTTAGTCTTCAGTTTTTAACATCATAATGTAGCTTATATATGAATTAATCAATCTTTACTTTACTGTTTAGTTTAATACAATAATTTTATCTCTGTAAAATGCCATGACTGCAATAAAAACCAAGTTGTCTGGTTACCATGGCAACTGAGCAGCTCCAGGGCTGTCCCAGAATGCTCCACTGACCTGCTGCTCACACACACAGTCTCAGTTCTGACCCGTAGCAACACAGACTCATCACTGAACTTTCCTGCAACTCCTACATTTTTAAAATTTTTCTTGGTTTCCTGAGAGCAGGGAATACCACATTCTTATTGCTATCTGAAAGATTTCTGAAATTAGCCAAAGTAATAAATCAGCCATCAAGGGGCCGTAGTGTAAAACTGACAGGTGTTTATTTCTGTGGAATCTCGTATCAAATCCATATCATGCTTAATTTGATCTTCTGTGACAGTATGACTTTATCTTAGATAATCTCATTAGAGGTTAAACAGCACTTAGTAACTGTAGACAGCGTGCACGGAAAACAGGACTTAACCCAAATGAGTTACAAATGACTTATGGCATGTGCTCAAACACACTTTCTCTGATGGTAGAAAGCGGTCAGGCTGTGGTTTATAACAGTAACATTAAGCGCAGGACACTTCCTGCCCATGTATGCTCTCCATATGTTCTCATGCACTAACTATACAGCACTGTTATTCCCTGGAAATGGTCCAACATAAGCAGCAATTTAGGGATACAATTATTTTTTCAGACTTCCTCCAGTTAATAGTATGACCCACCCGATGATGTCATAATGGCTTAGCTCACCACAGTGGCTGTGATTGGTCGGCTCGTCCACAGAGGCGGAGTGAACACTGATTATGTGGATTATGTAATGGATGTTATGTAGCAGCTGTCTACAAACACACACAGACGTTCTCAGAAGCCCCTGAGCAAAGACCCTCACACATAAAGATCTGCTGTGATGAGACATTGTTCTGAAGAAGTTTCATCATGACTTCCAAAAACTGGTACTGTGTATAAATTAAATTCACTGAACACTGAGGAAATTAAACGCCATTTGGTTTCAGTAAAACTGCATCTGGAGTTGTTTTTCTGTCATGTTTTGCTCTTTCATGTGTAGTTGGAGATGTCAGGACACTGAGGGATTCTCTTTCATCACTGAGTGAATTAGGGCAGGGCTGGAAATCCACCCAGGGCCTCATGTTGCCGGGTTGCCAGCAGGCACGCAAAGAGGCAGAACGGCAGACAGAGGCGTCTTTGTCCCCGTACGACGCTGAGGGCCGTGTGACTGGAACTGTTTCACTGCTCCTCTCTCAAGGAAATGAAAGTTCTGAGGGGTTTAGAATGTAAAAAGATTTGCGGGAGGTGTCGGTGTACCGCGGTGTCCAGCCGACTGTATTGAAGAGATGTTGAATGCATTAGCAAAGATAATCTCTCAACAAACCATTTTCATATCATCCAGTCGTTGCTTTGGTAGCAGATCAGATGTGAGTGTGCTGTTAAACCACAAAGCAGAAACTTACAACAGTCTTTTATTTTATTTTGACAGTTTTACTTCTTGCATTTAATATTTTTAATCTACCAATTGCTGTTTAGTTGATATTATGATAATAAATGTTGTAGCACTTATCATGGTGAAACTGAGAACTCTGTATCTGTTGGAAGATAAATGTTCCACTCTGAACATGTGTTTATAATTGTAAAAGCCACAGAATTCACTGATGCTTCTGAGAAAGAATGCTGGTGTTTCTATCATGGTGCTAAAAATCTCATGAGTTTGTTTCTATTGTTCAGTTTGTGTGTTTTGCTTTGCTTTGCTGTTTTAAAGTGATTCGATGATCGATTGAATATGTTTGTAATGTTGTTTGTCTCTTCACAGAGCGACCGTCTCCTGATTAAAGGAGCAAAGATTGTGAATGATGATCAGTCATTCTGTGCTGATATTTATATGGAGGATGGCTTGATCAAGTGAGTTGGTTTATTTTAATATCTAACATTTCAAGTAGTAATTTAACTTTATCTCAGTTTTGCATTTTATCTCACTGTGATGTTGTGTTTACAGGCAGATCGGGGAGAATTTGATCGTGCCCGGTGGGGTGAAAACCATCGATGCTCACGGGCGTATGGTGATGCCGGGCGGCATCGATGTACACACACGCTTCCAGATGCCGGACCGGGGCATGACCGCGGCGGATGACTTCTATCAGGGCACCCGCGCGGCTGTGGCTGGAGGAACCACAATGATCAGTATGTGTGAAAACATCTTCTGTGACACGCGTATAACATCTCCTTAACTCTGTTCTGTTCTCTGTTCTGTGTGTGAACAGTCGACCATGTGATTCCTGAACCAGGAACGAGTTTGATCTCGGCCTTCAGTCAGTGGCGTGAGTGGGCAGACAGTAAAGTGTGCTGTGATTATTCTCTTCATGTGGACATCACTGAATGGCACAAAGGTGTTCAGGAGGAAATGGAGACTCTGGTCAAAGATCACGGTAAACATCTGCCCATCACAACATCAGTCTGCAGTCTGACCGATTTCCCTCTGTAGCTTCATCCTCTTCATCTCTGTCTGCAGGAATTAACTCTTTCCTCGTCTACCTGGCTTATAAAGATGTTTTCCAGCTCACCGACTCGCAGGTTTGACTTCCTGTTACTTTATAAGAGCGGTTGAGCTAAATTCAGCTCAGACTGAGATCCAGTTACTTTGGCTTGAGTTTAAATTCTGATTCTCAAAGAAAGTGACTGTTTAAGATGCATAAACACACTTCAGAATGATATTTGACATTTAAGAGCGTGTGTGTGTGTGTGTGTGTGTGTGTGCAGATCTATGAAGTGTTCAGTGTAATTCGTGATCTTGGGGCGATCGCTCAAGTCCACGCTGAGAACGGAGACATCATCGCTGAGGTAACAGATTCACGGTCCAACACTAAACTCATACCAACTCATACTCAGAGTTACTATTAACAATAAACTGTTGGGAGATGTTAAATCAAAACATGTGTTCTACAACCACCACTCAGACTTTATACTGGCAGACAAAACCAAAGCAAATATTCCTGCAGGAGAGCTGGATAATAAATTGCAGCTGACCTTTGGCTCATGGTTTTGTGTATTCATCACAATCATCTCAGTAGATAAGAGATTTCTGAGTATTACAAAGTTTGATTGCAGGAGATAAAATGTGTCTTTTTTGTAATACAGTATAAATGGAGACGGTGACATAATTATTTCAAGAATTAAATCCCTCTGATTTTCTTCTGTTTTAGGAGCAGCGTCGAATCCTGGAGTTGGGGATCACTGGACCTGAGGGACATGTTCTCAGTCGTCCAGAAGAGGTGGGCCCAATGCATTCTGGGAAAAGACATTTTTGGTTTTTCAGAGAAATACTTGAGTGAAATGGATTATGGCTTGTTCAGGTGGAGGCGGAGGCCGTCAATCGCTCCGTAACGGTGGCCAATCAGACCAACTGTCCTCTTTACATCACCAAAGTGATGAGCAGGAGCGCTGCTGATGTCATCGCCCAGGCCAGGAAGAAAGGTGAGACCTAAAACAGAGATAATATAAGCCCCACCCACGAAATGAGCAGTCTGCTTATTGGTAATGCTATTATTAAAGCAAACGGAAACATAACAGATACTGAAATATGCAATGTTGAAATGTATGTAGGTTTTACTCAAATTGTTGTTTATCGATAACACTTTACAATAATGTTGTATTCTTTAACATTAGTAACACTTAACATACACTTTTGGAAACGCTTAAATTACCAGCATGAAGGAACATAATCAAAACATTCTGAAGTGGTCTGAGCTAATCCCACATTCTCTGTGCCATTAAAACCAGCAGTTATAAGACTGGACAAGCGAGGCAGGTTTTATGAGCTGTGATGACTGCTGTCCAGCCAAGAAAATACAACAAGCTGTGACTCAGCCGTTCTTGGCTAGACAAAGTGAAGTTATATCATAGTGGTCAGAGCCTAGAACTGGGCAAAGAAAATACATTGAAATTATATATACTGTAACTAATTCAGTATCATTAAACCGTCAAGGCACCGTTGTGTACGGAGAGCCAATCACAGCCAGTCTCGGCACGGACGGCTCGCACTATTGGAGCAAGAACTGGGCTAAGGCCGCCGCCTACATCACGTCCCCGCCCCTGAGTCCAGATCAGACCACGCCAGACTATCTGACCTCACTGCTGTCATGGTAAGAGCTTTAGCATGCATTGCTATTGTTTATATGTAATGTTAGGTACTTAAAACTAAACTTAATTTAAACTCACTGCACATTGTTTGTGCTACTGATGTGAATTATGTCTAAATAATGCAGCATTTTGATTGTTATGTGGCTGGTGATAAAACAGGCAAGAAAAACTGCTTAGACCACCATAACAACTGCATAGCAACGCCCCGGCAATGTGCCACAACATAATTAAAGGGGCCACTACATGGATACATCTAAATTTTGAAAGGCATGTTTTTCAGTGGGGATCTGCAGGTGACAGGAAGTGCACACTGTACCTTTAACACCGCCCAGAGAGCCGTGGGTAAAGACGACTTCACCCTTATTCCTGAAGGAACCAACGGCACTGAAGAAAGGATGTCCATCATCTGGGACAAATGTGTGGTGAGACAGATGACATTTAATCACATTTAAACGGCTCGTGAGAGTTTGTTTACAGTATCCACTCCTTCGTCAGTCTTATAAACAAAAGCAGTGTGTCTAAATGTTTCCAGCTGAACAGAAAAGCTCTGTAGATGTGGGACGTGAGGAACATCTCTCCCTGTGGTCTCTGTTTTTGGTAGGTAACCGGAAAAATGGATGAAAATCAGTTTGTGGCCGTCACCAGCACCAGCGCCGCCAAGATCTTCAACTTGTACCCGCGGAAGGGCCGCATCGCCGTCGGCTCTGACGCAGATCTGGTGCTGTGGGACCCTGATGCCACAAAGATCATCTCAGCCAAGAGTCACAACTCAGTGAGTTCTGAGCAAAACCCTCATGAGGATTCAAATCCAAGATGAAGAATGTTCAGCTTCATAGACATTCTGATCTTACTGTTCACAACTCACTGCTGCGTGTTTGTTCTGAAGATCCTGTTTCAGCAAACATGCATCACTCACAGTACACTGTCATTTGTGTAGATTTAACGTTTTTTTCTATTCTTTGATTTTCTGTGTAACTATTAGGTTATTTTCAGAACAGCAGCAAAAATATCTTTCACAGAAAAAAAGACAAGTGTTGTAAGTGTGTGTGTGTGTGTGTGCGTGTGTGTGTGCGTGTGTGTGTGCGTGTGTGCGTGTGTGTGTGTGCGTGTGCGTGTGTTGATTATCAGTCTCTCTGAATGAGATCATGCTGTTTTAAGGTCTTGTGGTTTTTACTGTATTGCTTTAAGCAAAGTGCCAGTAGTGTTTGGAAAGGGTGGTCACATTTATTTCAGCACAGACACACACCCTGTTAACTTTTATAGACTTCCTCCCTCATTCAGTCCTTCTGACTTTCAACATGCCCTGTTTTTTCTGCACTGTTCACACTACAGTTCAACATATTGTTTGAATAACAATCTGAAAAGCAGTAAGATTTTCACATTTGCTGTGGAGGTGATGTTTCAGTGATGATCTTCTGCTTCATGTTGGAAGTGTTTGTAAATCATCTTCTCAGATCCAGAAACAGACGTTTATCATGAATGTCATGATTCTGTTCTTCTGCAGGCGGTGGAGTACAACATCTTTGAGGGGGCAGAGGTGCGCGGGGCCCCGCTGGTGGTCATCAGCCAGGGAAAGATCGTACTGGAGGAAGGGACCCTGCACACTACTGAGGGATCTGGACGTTATGTGACCCGTAAGCCCTTCCCTGACTACGTTTACAAGAGGATAAAGGCTCGCAGCAGGGTGAGTGTGCACACTTCATACACTCACACACACTCACACACACTTCTGTTGTGTTTATTGTTCTGATCGTATAAGATTATTAGATTAACTTCAGTGTTGTACTAATACTCTGATGTATCTCAGCTTGCTGAACTAAGGGGGGTCCCGCGGGGTCTGTACGACGGGCCCGTCTGTGAAGTCTCGGTTACACCCAAAGCTGTGACCCCTGCGTCCTCTGCCAAGACCTCCCCTGCCAAACAACCTGCGCAGCCCCTTCGCAACCTGCACCAGTCCGGGTTCTGTCTTTCTGGTGAGTCCCGTGGGAATTAGAGGCAGAAATAAACAGAACTTGACTGTGATTATATTCATGGTGTCCTTTATGTGGTCTAATACCGGCTGCTTTGTATGCACAGTATCAAGTCGAGAAGTTGATTTTCGTTGATTTTAATTTCAGGTGCTCAGATTGATGACAATGTTCCTCGTCGCAACACCCAGCGCATCGTTGCGCCCCCTGGTGGCAGGGCCAACATCACCAGCCTGGGCTAAACCTCCGTTCAGCCCACAGGAGAGCAGGGGGTTGGGGGGAGAGATGTCTACAAACGGAGGTGTTTGTTAAGACCACTGTCCTGTCCAGAGACAAACCCTCCAAAGGGCCTGTGATTCTCCCCTCACTAAACTCCCGGCCCCTCTCTCACCCTGTTCCCCCCTCATTTACTTCCCTGACCCTACATCACCTCCTAAAGCAGATATCTAGAGAAAAATATTTCAGAATGAAACAATGTAACATCCACATCTGCACACTTCTGATTGTATGATTTTTATACTGTACTTTCTAGCCACCATGTTATTATTTTTGTATTTAACTTTATTTGCTTATGAATTCAGAGGGATCAAGTGTTGTTGAAGGCTGTTGTTTATCATTGTTCACAAAGCAAGGGTTCGATTATGCGCTCCAGGATATTTTACTGTGTGTGGTTATTGAGATAGAAATGTGTTACAGTTACTCAAACAGTCCGTCATTTAAGACCAACATGATCATTGCCTTCATGAGATCATCTCTGTACCCAGTTAATAAAGAAAGTTGTTCAGCGGTTAACCCACAAGTCTTAGTGATTATAAAGCATCTGTTGTTTTACGAGCAGAGGCATTAAATTAACGCTGGTAATGTTAATGAAGAAGAAACCACATATAAAAACAAGCGGTGAAAATAAAAGATGGTCGCCGGTGATTTTAGTTGGACACGTATCCTGTTTTGACTACAGGTTCAATTTGAAAGAGAACTTTATATTTGTTTTATAAGCTAGCGTAGACCACCTTAATAATACCAAGGTTAAGAGGTCAGCAAGTGAAAGTTAAACTTGGTAAATGACTAGTGAAGTGTTTAGCTGCTGGTAACTACTAGAACCGTCTGTTAGGAGATACACTTCTGTGAGACAATATGCAATGAGATAATGAGTTTAAGTCAAGTATAAGAATGACAAAAAACTCAGTTTTACGTCACCAGTGAAGAAGACAGATGAGAGATGACAGTTTCTTAACGTTTGAGCCAAAACCCAAACTTTGCTGTAATTTATGAATATGCCATGAGTGTCCTTTACTCTAACATTTTACAGTATTACACGATTATGCCTCTGATTTCTGTCCATCACTGATCTAACACTACATTGATAGAAACTATGTGTCTCTTTTGTATCTTTAACTGCAAGCTGTGTCTGAGATGTAAGGATTGTTTGAAAACTCTTGCATAAGCTTGTTCATGTCTTTTGTTGAAAACCTTTTTAAAGGTTGTTCAATGTAAAATAGCCGGTAAACCGAAACAAAGGTGCCAAACTTTTCCTTTAACTTTATTATAGTGCTTTTGCAAGTGCCACAAACGAAAAGCCACATATTGTCACAATATCAGAATAATAAAATGGAGGAAGTTCAACATAATTTTAATAACTGCCCAACACTGACTTTCTTTCCTCCAAGAACGAATAAGACATTTTTTTGTTTATTTGCTTTTGCTCTGAGTTGGTTTGAACCTCCAAAGAAACTGTTTTAAAAGTAAGAAGGGCGGGTTAGCTGTGCTAGTGTTATTTTTAACAGAAGAACTCAATAATCCACATTGTGTGGCTGGTGCTAATAATAATTTTCAGGCCAGACAATGACTCCGCAGTGGAAAGTAAAAGTAGGAGTAAAAAGGCTTTAAGTGGTTTTAATGTGCCTTGCCTGAATCTCCAAACAGATGATCAGCAGCAGACTGATGCTTGTTCTTTTTTATTTCCTGTTCGGCTGTTTTTCATTCAGTGAACTTGTCCTGCAGCCGTTTTCTTTTCCTTTGCACATCAGCAGCAAAATCTTGGCTTGTGTGATTCTCCATTGCTTGACTTTTCCTCTGTGACGCACACACACACACACACACACACAGCAGTGAGCTGTGCTCTTAAAGGGACAGTTCACCCAAAATGACTGTCAGTGTTTGTCCACTCTGTCATTCCAGACCTTTATAACTTGCTTTCTAAAGTGGAACACAAATCAAGAAACTTGATTTGTACAACTACCGTACAATGACAGTGGATGAGGACTGAGTGATGTCAGAAACACATAAACATCAAATATAAAACTTGTGCACTCTATCTGATGCCATAGAACAGCATTTTGGATGTTCTTCTAAAACTCATTTTGTGTTACAATGATTTATTGCTCTGTTCTCATGGACTGATTTATTAATGGAGGCAGTGAAAGAGTCTGAAAACAATGTGACAGTGTGGAAACTCAGCTAAGACGAGATGCTTGTTATCACCTCATGTGTTTTTATACATGTTTTTGTCTTGTTCTTCCTGACTTCATTGCTTTCCACTGTTACCATAGCTACCAGGTCTGCTTGACAACAGGATCTGACTCTTTATTTGTCATGGCAACTCATTACAAACGGAAGCTTGCCCTCAGCAACCCTTCTGGGCAATGGTGCTATTAAAACACTGAATCACGGGATCATTGTGATCACAGTGGAAGACGAATCATATTTGAACCCATCTTTCCAAAACAGGATGTGTGATGTGACTGTGTCCATCGTGTTGGTGGCATGTTTTCCTCTGAGCTGTGGATTATTAGTTTGAACAGATGACATTGTAACAAATGTTTATTTTTTTGTTCAGAAAACATCCCTAAAACAAAATCAGTTTATCTGAGTAGTTAAACTGTTTAAGATGATAAGGCTTGTTTCTAAGAAATACCTCTTAAATTTAACTTGTTTTTTAATTTAATTTCACCGGTTACATTTTTGCTTGTTTAATTAAAATTTGCTAAAGTAATACCTGAAACAGGGGAAAAGCATAAAAACAAGTTTTAATCTCCTGACGTGTTTTAGGGATGTTTTTGCAGTAAAGTTGGTGTGGAAATACAGTATGAAATGAGGACAGAACTGTCGTATGTGATTTACATGAAATTTACCATCTGAGACACTTAAAATGCCACAGCCTCATATCATGAGCATATGCAGGAGTTAAAAAACATGCCTTAAGCACTTCCACTGATCCCAGAACAGCTGTTGGCACTAACATCAGACGCTTTCTCTCTCTCTCTCTGTCGCACACACACATTTGCTATGTACGCCTGAATGTTCTTCTATGCCTGGTATGTGATCTTTGTAAAATGCAGATGGAAACTGAAAGTTCATTAATTCTCTTAAGATTGCAAATTATTTATAACCCCGCCCCCTCTCTGTCCCCCGCCCCTCAATGTAAGCCCCGCCCCTCGGCGTAAGCCCCCCTGCAGCAGTAACTGTTGTGAACAGTGTGTTGGTGTTTATTGTATTGGCTGTGCAGTGTAGGAATGGTCGCTTGCTCTGAAAAGTCAAATCATTTACAGTGATGTAAAACAGGACAATGAATAAAGAATGATCTTGCTGTCCTCACTGTTCCTCATGTGTAAGTCGCTTTGGATAAAAGCATCTAAAAGCAGAAGTCTTTCACCTACAGCTCTGTATGATTTTATACTGACACCTTGTGGTTTCCTTTAACATTACAGTTCATATCTACTGCAAAACTGAAGCAAAAGCTGGTTTCCTGGTGCTCTAAGCTGCCCATTACCCAGCTAACAGTTCTCAGAACGTTGACTAACGTTTTCTAAAGGTTCTCTCAAAGTTATCAAACGCATTCTTGCAGTAATGTTAGAAGAACTTTTTTAACATATATAACATGTCCACAACGTTATTCTTAAGTAGTTTGTGCAATGTTTTAAAAACGTTAAAGAATTAACGAGTGCTTAAATGATGTTTATATAAATGAACAAAAACATTAATACAACATCTAAAAAGCAACAGTTTGAACATCCTAGAACTTTAACAAATAACATTTTTAACATTTTTGTAACTTAATGGACGCATTCTTACAACCTAAAATTGTTATAGTTTAAATATGGGTATAGTTTAAAACAAGATCCCACATTTCAACTGCTAACAGGTTAAAAACACAATCCTGCAGCACCTGTCACCTGTAGAACAGACCATTTAGATCAAGTCCAAAAACACACTTCAAAATAATCATAAAACTCTTCACAAATGTGACCTCCTCCATCACTTTCACTTTAACCCAAAACACACTGTGAGTTTTCTGTTGATCACAGTGACTCATATGTGAGGCTAAAGCACTTTTTATACCAGACTGTCTGCTAAAGGCTTTAAATGTAAATGTAATGTTTTTTATGGGTTTATTAAGTGTTGAGGGCATGTTTGGGCTGAAGGTCTAAGGAAGGTATGCATGGAAAGAAGATACAGGATGTGTGAGGAACCATGTGGACCTCACCAGCAACACTATGAAAGGCCTAGAGACCAAGTGGCAACATCTCCAAACTTGTCAGCACAAGCGGGTTGACAACCTAGTCCTGCCCTCTGTGCTCGATCACAAGATCAACAAGGACGAGACTGGTTTTCCTCCAGCACCACATCAACCTGTCAGCCTAAAGGAGAAAATTCGAGGAGCGCAAACACACAAAACCTGCGCAGGTGTCTGGAACCCTGAGATCTTATGTCATATCTCCAAATCCTCACAGTTCCTATCAGAAGTCATCTGAGCTCAGTCATGACTCTTTCTGGAGTTTCTGGAGTCGGGAAGATTTGCACCATGAGTCTCTGGGTCCTGCTGTTGTGTTCCTGGGGTCAGTGTAGTCCTATTCCATCTCCTGAAGATCAGAACTCCATTCCACTCGATGCCGTGGAGCCCGTTCTTCTAAAGCAAGATGATAACATGGACCTGCAGAAGATTTTGGGCCAGTTTCTCCACATGATAAACTTAACAGATCAGGGGCCCAAGCGGAGGCCCCGAAACACTCGCGCTGAGCCACCAGATTACATGCTGGAACTGTACAACCTCTTCACTAGCGAGCGCTCTGCTCTGCCTTCAGCTAACACCGTGAGAAGCTTCAAGAATGAAGGTATGAAGTCATTTTCATTCAATCCATAGTGAGTAAGTCCATTAACATAAAAACATGTTGTTTCTGCAATATTTCTGTGGTTTGTAAGATTTCTTAGTAATGAATTTACTAATTAGATTTCACTAATACTGATTTTAAGGTAATAGGATCAATAGCAATAATGAAGCCACTTTGAGTTGATTTTTAACATTTGAAATGATTTGATCTTTATTTCTGTGGTGATTAATGTATAAAGTATTATATTTGTATATATTATTATATTTACAACATTATAATATTATCATTATATTTGTAATATTTTAATAATATACATATAATATTTAATATTATTGGAAATTGTTAGAATTATATAAAGATTTAGAAAATTCCAAAGTTTTTCCTATTTTTTTCTGGTGATATTTTGTGCCTGTTTTTTTCTTTTACAGGTAACAGATGTAATGAGTGTGTGTGGTGTCACAACATTACATTCGTATTTCAATTGTAGATTTATTGGTAAATGTTTCAGTGACATTCACAGTTTCTTTGCTGTGTGATTTTCAGATCACTCCACACACAGTGTGACACAGAAGAGTTTGCGGACACACCTTCTCCTGTTCAACATCTCTGTCCCGCAACACGAGCGCGTCGTCTCCGCCGAGCTGCGGCTTTACATGTTTCTAAAGCGAGAGCCACACCAGCGTATCTCAGCGGGGTGGAGGGTGAGCGTGTTTGAAATGCAGGGGGGCGAGCACTGCCGGAATGCTGCACATGTCAACGACGGGGCAGGTGAGAGAGATCTGCATGGAATGCAAGAGTTGGCATCACAGCATGTCAGTCGTAAGGACAGTGGCTGGAAAGTTTTTGATTTGACGAACACTGTCCAGAACTGGAGAAGGTCAGGGAACCTGACCCCCAGGCTGCAGGTTCATATTGAAAACGTGAATCATGACAATAAAGCAACACCACTGAACGAGTGGAGCGGCCGGAGATTTGTAGACCTGGACATCGACAGGAATCCTGATGGAAAACACGAGCCAGCATTGATTGTCTTCTCCGATGATCAGGGTGAAGGCCGTAAAAAGCTCAGCCACATGATGAAAGAGGAGAACCAGCTTCCTGACCTGAGTGGATGGTGGACCAATGAGAATGAGGAACAAGAGGAAGAGCAGGACGAAGCGCTGCTGATGCAGGCGCGCTCAAATGCGATCTATGACAACAGCCCGCGCGTCCGGCGCGCTGCTAAAGTGGAGGACTGCAGAAAGACTGAGATGTACGTCGATTTTAAGGACATAGGCTGGGACTCGTGGGTCGTTGCTCCATCTGGTTATCAAGCTTATGCCTGCCGTGGTGCGTGCAGCTATCCACTCGCTCCAGACGTGACACCTACCAAGCATGCCATCATCCAGACGTTGCTCAACCTGAAGAGCCCTCAGAAGGCCTCGAAAGCCTGCTGTGTTCCTACCAAATTAGACCCCATCTCCCTTCTGTATGAAAATAAAAATGGGGTTGTGGTTCTAAAACATAAATATGAAGGAATGGTGGTGGCAGAATGCGGATGCAGATAGTCAGGAACTTAAGAAGAACCCTGTGAAAAAACATCAACAGAAAACTCTATCCTGAATAAACCAGATGAATAAACGCAATCACACACCAGAGAAAGAAATGATGTGGCCTCAAGCAGAAAAAAAAATCAATCTTTCAGCTCATCAAACAAAATCAGGAAAAGCTTGTTGCTGGCTTTACACCTGCTACTTCCTGAACTGAAAGAAATCTTAACACCATCACAGAGCAAGAGAGCTGCGTTGCATTTATGCCTAATTTCCAAAAATGTTCTATTTATTTATTTTTCTCTGCCCTATTATAGTTTGACATGCTGCAATATAAAATACAACATGCTTTGGGTGTTAAATCATTTGCCACCAAAAATATAATATATAATGTTATATAATAACATTATATATTTTATATTATAACATTATATTATATACTGTATCATTTGCTGAAATAACATTGTTGCGTGCTTGACTTGAGCTTGAGTTTGCCTGTATACAGTGTCATTCAGGGTTCCCTTCATCTTTTGACCTGTGAATTTCTATAACTAGATGAATTTATTTTTTAGAAAAACATTATTTTATAGAGATTGTGCTTATAAAAATTCTGTTTCTGGCCAATTAAGCATTTAAGAGTCTAGAAAAAACTGTATATTCCCTACAAAACAAATGTAAATGTGAGCTACCCGGAAAGCACAAAATGTCCTAATAATTTCATGACTGTGGAACCCTGGAAATAATGTTAAATAGGTACAAAACTCTCCCTGTACCCATGGCCCCTCTGAGGGCAGATTATCTGCCCTGCACTCTGTTGCCCCTGATGTTGCCCACATGCCGTGCGAGTTTCTAACACGTCCTCTTCCACACAGCGGTGATAAGAAGGTGTGAAGCAGCGAGAAGTGCACAACCTTCACTCAGATTGAGACTTCTGTACAAGTGCTGTCAGATTCCAAAGCAGTAACCGTCTCCAACGATGCTTCACTTCCTGTTTGCCCAACACTGACGCTTGCCTTTAACAGCTGGAACCTGAAATTTGTCTAATGCTAAGATGAGAGACTAGTTAAAGACTAGTTAAAGACTAGTTCACACTGTCTCAACAAACACTGATCCAGCACACAAACGCAAGAAGTTTGTGTTAGATGTGAAGTAACCTTCAGGAGATCAGATGTGATGTGTGTTTGTTCATTGAACAGTCGTCCACAGTGTGTGTGTGTGTGTACAATGTGTATAAACATGTAGATACTCAAGCAAACGCTCACTTGTGTGTCTCCAATAAAATCAAACAGCTCTGAGAAAGAATTGTGTTACAATCTGTTTTGTTTAGGCATCTTATCTACAGCACTAAGTGTTTAAACGTTAAGACCTTTAGGAGTGCAGATAAAGATACTGAGAATCTATACTGTACACTGTACACTACACACCGCACACTACAGAACTGATAGTGGACACATTAAATAACTGAAAATAATTCAGATTAAACTCCTGCTTTAGGATCCTGTCGTCCTGCTCTGATCTCAAAGGTCAGAACACTGGACTGCAGTGAGACACAACAAGTCCTTCATTTCTAATGACATGTATTATTTGTTAGTAGTATTAATTAGTATTATTGTTTTTATTCTGAGACGCTTGTGTACCTGTAAGAAACAAGAGTTAAATGAAGTTATGACCATCTTTATATTAACCACTATTAGTCAGTCTTTTGAGTAGGTTTGAAGTCTTTAATAGGTTTTTGGTTTTTGGCATTTCTGGGCGTTGTGCACTCAAACAAGACTTTTGGCCTTAGCGTGGAACTGTCGGGCATCAGATGCTGTAAAACGGAAACGGGCCTGACTCGCACTAAACAGTCATCTTCTAGGTAGACAGCTCACATCTGCGTTTACAGCACGGCCAGGGTGAGTGCCGTGCGCATGCGCAGCGGGACCGGAGTGCGCACGCGCGGGTCGCCATATTGCGCTGCGGGGCGTGAGACTGTGCGCTGAAGGCGTCGCGGCTGCGTTCTTTATTTTGGTCGCTCGCTGGCACTTTTCTCACCTTCCTGTTAGAAAATAATCTCTCACTCACACGTGAAAGTGTTGAACTGTGAACCAGAGTAAAAGAGTTTCAGACATCCGTTTAACGCGTGAGTCTCGCGCAGCGGCTAACAAAACTCACATCAAAACCTCCAACTAACTGGACAAACACACACATTCACTCACAGGAGACACGACAGGTATGACGAGTTGTGTTTAATCTCACATTTAATGATGCTTACCGTCTGTTTATTGTAAGTTATTTATGAAGTAATCGCTCCTCGGCGGCTAATGTAGCGGGTCATGCTAACAGTTGAGTTGGTGTTGTTTACATGCAACTGTTCCGTTCAGTTGTTCAGTTTATCCCTCAGAAACTGAGTCTGCACAAGTGTCACACTTCAACACACACACAACACAATCATACAACGCGCGTCATATTACGTTAGTAACAATCAGATGCTTAATACTCATCATTTCAGCTAAAACTAAATCTCCATGTTACCATGGTTACAGCAGATCTGCGTAAAGATGTTTATTTCATTGAGCTCTTATGAACACAATACAGTGACGTGTAAGTGAGATCTGTAGCCTCAGTATGACAGCAGTGTCCTGATCTCGCTGCTGGGCTGATATATGACGTCAGTACAGTGACGTGAGCAGTACACTCATGTGTGACGTCAATATAATTCTGATGACTTTTATTATTGCAGATTAGAAATCAGTGTGGTTATGATTTTATGAACTGGATCTTTAATGGCTTGATCTTCATCTTTCCGCAGGAAAAGTGTGGATGGACTCCTCACAGAAAGCCGTGTGCTGACGCTGAGCTTCTGAAACAAACGTTCCCATCAGCAGCCAATAAGCAGCAGGATGTCCATCACCAACACGCCCACCAGCAACGACGCCTGTCTCAGTATCGTACACAGTCTCATGTGTCACAGACAGGGCGGCGAGAGCGAGACGTTTGCGAAGAGGGCGATCGAGAGTCTGGTGAAGAAGCTGAAGGAGAAGAAAGATGAGCTGGATTCTCTCATCACTGCCATCACCACAAACGGAGCTCATCCCAGTAAATGTGTGACCATACAGCGCACGCTTGACGGCCGGCTGCAGGTAAATCTGCATACGTGTTCATTTTGACCACACCTGTCAAACAAACCAGAGAAACACCAGCGGTGTGTTTACCAGGTGAGAGGAGGAGTAAAATGAAGTTAGTAGGTTAACTGTTGGTAACTCTAGTCTTCTGCTGTGTTTAGGTGGCCGGGCGGAAAGGCTTTCCTCACGTCATCTACGCCCGGTTGTGGCGTTGGCCAGATCTTCATAAGAACGAGCTGAAGCATGTCAAGTACTGCCAGTTTGCCTTCGACCTGAAGTGTGACAGTGTGTGTGTGAACCCGTATCATTATGAGAGAGTGGTGTCTCCAGGAATAGGTCAGCGATGTGTGTTTTAGAGCAGAAATCATATTCATTATAGACTCTGTTTATAACGCCTGTGTTTTCTCTTAGATTTATCTGGACTTACGCTGTCAGGCTCTGGTGAGTGACTCTGTGATTCCTGATCTTTCTGTTTTTGCATGAAGACGTTTGATTTTTTTTTATTGACTCGTAATAAACCTTATTTACTTTCAGTAACATGTCACCTGTGATATTGATTCTTTACTGCATGTTATTTATAACCCTTCATCAAAATACAATATGAAGTACTTAAACATCAGTCTTGCTGGTGTTTTCAGGTCCGTCTGGTTTGATGGTGAAGGATGAATATGATTATGAAGGCCAGCAGTCTCTGTCCAGCACTGAGGGACACATGCAGACCATTCAACACCCTCCAGCCAGACCCGTGGCGCAGGAGCCCTTCAACACTCCACCCATGATGCCAGCGGCCGAGAGCAGCACTGCAGCCTCCACCTCCGCCTTCTCCAGCATTGCAGTCGGCTCCACCAGTATGACGTCACTTTCTTTATCTGTGTTCACACACCTCTTTTAGTTTTACTTTAGCTCCAGTGTCTCCACCCATCTCTCTCTAACCCCGCCCACTAGTGTTCTGACAGGAAGTCTTAGCAGTAAGAACAGCTCCCCCCATCAGTGAAGTTCTGCCCACAGTTTCAGAGCTTCTCCTGCATTCTCCACACCAGCAAGTCTCTCTGTGTCACCTTCTGTCTTCTGTCTTTAGATGCCACCTCCACCTGGACGAGGGGCAGCAGTTTCACCCCCAGTGTGCCGCACCATCAGAACGGCCATCTACAGCACCACCCGCCCATCGCTCACCCAGCACATTACTGTGAGTCTCCCCACATTCAAAAACATTCTCTGCACTCATACTGTGATACAGTGACAGTAATTCACATCACAGCTGTGACTGTATTATTACCTTTCTGAATGTTCTTCTCATCAGGGCCTGTACACAATGAAATCGCTTTTCAGCCGCCCATTTCCAACCACCCCGGTATGAATTTAATATCATTAAGATCTTTGGCTTGGAAGTTTGTGTTGTGAATATTCATTTAGTCATAAGAAATTGTTCTGCTGATCTCCGGCAGCTCCTGAATACTGGTGCTCCATCGCTTACTTTGAGATGGACGTTCAAGTGGGCGAGACCTTCAAGGTTCCCTCCTCGTGTCCGGTGGTGACTGTGGACGGGTATGTGGACCCGTCTGGAGGAGATCGCTTCTGTCTCGGGCAGCTGAGTAACGTCCACAGAACGGAGGCGATTGAGAGAGCGAGGTGAGAGCAGGACTGATGAAGACTGCAGCTGACTCTTCATCACTCTGAACTGATCTGATGTGTGTGTGTTCAGACTGCACATAGGGAAGGGTGTTCAGCTGGAGTGTAAGGGTGAGGGAGACGTTTGGGTTCGCTGTCTGAGCGATCATGCCGTCTTCGTCCAGAGCTACTATTTGGACCGAGAGGCCGGCCGCGCTCCTGGTGATGCTGTACACAAGATTTACCCCAGCGCATATATCAAGGTCAGAACAGCACCAGAACTTCACTGAGATGAGTTTATTCATCTCTGCAGAGATCACAACATCTCAGAGCTGGAAAGAAACTTATAAAGTGTAATGTAAAACGATTAAGAAAATACAGACAGTTTTGCACAGTTTCCAGACGTCACTAATGAAATGTAATGTGAAAGTCAAGATGTTCTTCAGAAGAGTCTCAGATCTTCAGGTTTTGTTCATGTGATGTTCTCTGAGTCATCAAGGCTGGATGGGTCGTGAGATGAGGTCTGAGAGTCAGTGATGATGGTGGTCTGATATCTCAGTCTGATACTGAAGCTCTGTGTCTGTGCTGCGTCTCCTGCAGGTGTTTGATTTGCGTCAGTGTCACAGACAGATGCAGCAGCAGGCGGCTACAGCGCAGGCAGCAGCTGCAGCGCAGGCGGCCGCAGTGGCAGGAAACATCCCGGGACCCGGATCAGTGGGAGGAATCGCCCCTGCGATCAGTGAGTGTCTTGATTCTTGCGTGTCTTCATTACAGACCTACAAAGATGTTAAAAAGTCTCTGTGTTCAGCTGAAGAAAGTTTCACAAACACGCTCCCAAACTCTTAATGCCCGTTTGCCGTCCTGCAGGTTTGTCTGCGGCTGCAGGCATCGGTGTGGACGACCTGCGCAGACTCTGTATTCTGCGCATGAGTTTCGTGAAGGGCTGGGGGCCGGATTACCCCCGACAGAGCATCAAAGAGACGCCGTGCTGGATCGAGATCCACCTGCACCGAGCTCTTCAGCTGCTGGACGAGGTTCTGCACACCATGCCCATCGCAGACCCCACACCTCTCGACTGACACACTGTTACCACGGCAACCTGAAACCGCTGACCTGTGTGACAGAGATAAATTCAGAAGAAACGGCTTGATGGACAGATTAAAACACAATCATTGCTGATTCCTCATTGAGACCTTTAATTTGCTTATTTTGTTTCGTGCTGGTTTTGTTTCATAGCCATCTTGTAAACTCAGTAAAGCGATCGTGTTGATGTCACCAGATCTCCACACGTGAAGGTCCTGGACTGGTGAAGGTTTTTTTACTTGTTAAAACTTTATTTTGGGCATCATATTAAACACTCAGAAGATCTCTGTCCATACAGACTGAACTGTTTAAAGACACTCTTGTGCTCGTTTGGAATGGGATGGTCTGAATTATCATGTATCTGACACATGCAGTGTTTCCTGTTTTCTGTTGCAGTGTTTTGGTTAAAGTGATTTTGAAATCAGCTGATGGTGTTAACAGGGTGTTGCATCTGTTCACCAGCAGATAATTGACTAGTTAAATAATTTGTACTGATTTTAACAAGAAACGATAACAAGTTAATAGTTAGTCCAAGTTCATACATGCACAAGCAACAGAAAGCAGTTGTTTTAATTTTAAATGCTTTTTCTTTAGCTGAAATTCTGTTATAATTTGTTCTCGCACTTTATTTACTATTTTTTTTCCCATCTTCAGTTTCTTTGCAGCTTGTCATTAAAATGTTCTGCAGACTTTAAGAAAATTAAACTCTTTTATCAGTTACACACTGTGTTAAGATGTTTATCCACAGAATTACTGGATTATTGTGTTATACAACAAGGGCTTCAAATCTCTCACACACTCAGATTCTCATGAAACTCAGCGTTACACCACCAGTGTGATTTTGATCAGTCGTGTTTTAGCACTTTCACCCTCTGCTGTTTGAAATCAGTTTGAATCAGTTGTTCATATAAATGTAATTGATTATATGTTGATGCTTGTTTTGGTTTGTGAAAACTGAGTCACATGAATGAAAATTAGCAACAAAAGATGTCAGTGTTGTTCACAGCTTGAGTTTTCTTTTAAAACTGAAACTTTCTCTAAGTAACTTTTGCATGCAGAAATCTTTTCCATGTTTGTTATAAACGGTCTGATATATTTGTTTGAAACTGAATAGACTAAAGTCTGACCAGATATAAAGTTCCTAAGATGAACATTTATAAACTTGTGTTTGTGTGTTTAATCTATTATAACATGGAATTAAAAAAAAAAAAAATAGTTTGCATTACTATATAAATGTTCAAGCAAACAGATTAACAGTTACAGGTGTTCCTGTTGTATGAGACACCGTGTGACTGAATAATGAAATTTCAGAGCTGATGAATTTTCAGTGAGTAACTTTTTCTACTTTGGTTTCTTTCTTACACAGATGCAAAAAAAAAAATCTCATTTTGTGTTCCACAGAAATTAACACCAGGTTTAAAGTAAATGACAAATTTTTTTGAGTGAACGACTTTAAGACAGTAAACTTCCATTTCGACAAGAAAAGTTTATTAATTCAAAGACAAGCCACAAATTTAAGAAAACAACACTAACGCTAGCCTGAGCTCAAGTCTGAAATATTCAGAAAAAACAAACTACATGTGTCTTAGATAATTCCTATATTTTCCTCATATTGACACACTAAAATGTTAATATATAATTTTATAAATATAAAAGTTCCCCGGTTTTGTTATCCTTCATGTAAAATACACAATACAAATCACTCTACACATTAGTTAGCTTTTACCAGTTCTCAGAGAATATAATTTACTAAGAGGTAAATCAGAACACACAGAAAGGAAAAATACATATGTACTTTATATGTAAAGAACATCATTCCAAAACGAGAGAAAGAGAGAGAGGGAAAGAAAAAAAAAAATCACAATATTCACTTTCAAACATATCCATCATTAAACTGCTTAAGAGACTGTAAATAAATATCCTTCCATTTTCTCCATATTTACATGTAGGACATGTTTTCTGAGAGTACCACGATGTTTGTGCTTGCATTGAACACGCTACAGCAGGCCACGACTCACTGCGTAAACAGTCGAATGGCACTTACAATATTCCCCAAAAACAAACAAGAGAAAAACCAAGCGTGTCACTCCACATACAAAAGAAAGAAAAACATGATGACAATGATAGTACAGAAATCCCAGTACAGGTCTGTCCATGTCACCAGCAGTTGAAGATTGGGTGCCTTTAAACTGCTCTGTGCATATGTGTGATAGGTGATGTCTGTCCGTTGGCTTGTACTGCTTCTGGAGGTGTCAGTAAACAAAGGCACTGTTGTCTCGTGTCACACTCGTCTGCAGTATTTCAGGGGCTGATATGTTGATATCCAGAGTTTTGTTTTAAACGTCTGTTGAGGATTTTGTTTTTTTCAGGTGGCCCAGACAAATTTCGTGTCTTGGTACGAACAGAAAGTACAAGCGTCCTCACGAAATCAAAAATGAAGATCTGTATCTGATCTGTATTTTGGCAAAGTCTGAGAGCAGAAACAGACATGTTTGAAATTAACACACTGAACCGTTCTAAACGTTCTGCAAAAGAAACAGAGAAGCAACTTATAATGTTCTAGCAGCACAAGGAAAGGCATGCAGGACCAAGAGCACTTAAGAGTGTCATTACACCAGATCAAAACATCTATCAAAGCATCAATAATGAAGAGCTGTGTGTCACTCCAGGCACCAAGACAAAGAAAGCCAAGAAGAGAGAAAAACTAAAGTTACTTTGTTAGAAAAACTACCTGAAATGATACCAAAACAATTACAAGTAAAGCACAGAATCTCAAATCATTTTCAATTCTTTCACTGTAGAAAATCTTCAGGAACGTCTCATTATCGTGAAAGATGTTACAGTAGGTTTCGCACATTGCACATAAATAAATATAATCCAGCTCATGATTATCAGTAACTTGGACACAGATATCAGACAATTTCATCAACAGAACAACAATAATCAGGATGCGTTTCCTTTCAAATTACATCTGCGGTTTGTCATGAAGAGACATTTTAACGGACAGATTCTTTCCTCTGTTCACACATTCACTAGCTGGGAACAAAATCAACACAAATCAAGTTTTAATAGTCAGTAGTGAAGGAAATATCAGTGTCCAGTTCAGCTCCACCTCTTCAGTGTTTCTCTTGAGAGGACAGATGAAGATTCTGTCCATCAGATCAGTGAATTCTGACTCCATCATTCACTTCTGTTAATGAACGCTGGTTTCTTCACCCCAGCAGTGGAGTCTAACTACAGTCAAGTTAACTCTCCATCACACTTCACAGTCATTAACAACCAAAACTAAACCAACGACCTATCCATTACCAAACCAAACACCACCCCTGACTATCAGCTATACATGCAGGTAAAAAACAAAAGTGAAACTTATTCTGTTATCATATATTTCTATACCTATATAGATATTTATATCAGTGTATTAACTTTTGGTCCACAATACAAATATTAATTTTAATGTGTGTTTGTGTGTGTGTGAAGGGGGGGGGTCAGCATATATGAATTCAAATGAAGTTTAAAGGTCACATGACAACATGTGAGCCAGCAAACAAACAAGACACAATTTCAGACTGTGGGACTCACTGTGTCTGAGACCAGCAGAGCTGGTGTGAGGTAGGGTGACAGATACACACAATAAACACACATACCGCACAAACACACACGCACACACACACAGGGGTCAATAACTGAGCAACAGACGTGTGTTTCAGCACATATAACAGCATCATCACTCAGTATCTCACTGCTGTCAGACCACAGATCCACACAGCGGGTGACAGATGTGTCCACAGCTCTATCAATATTCTGACGGTGTGGGTTTCAGTCGGAACCGGACGACCTCTTCAGTGTGCCGTTAACGGTGGAGATGAAATGAAAAGCTGCTGTTTGGGTTTAAGGCACTAAGTTGAACCCGAGGTACAAAGAATCCCTGACATTCATCTGTTCTGCAGTTTCACAGCTGTCCCTCACTCCTGTGTTTTTGGTCCAAAAAAATAATAAAAACAACAGCCACAACACAGTTTGTACACGCGTACACCGACAGCAGTCTTCATCGGTCTAGCAGACGACTAAATCTACACACAGAAGGCAGCTGAAACACTCAGACTGCAGAGTACAGACAGTAAAAGGCAAAGCTGAGGATGTTCAGTATGCTTGTCTAGCCTTCTGTTATAGCAGCACAGTTATACAGCTCTCTAACCCAACAGCAAACACTTCAACAGCGAGTTACATGTTCCAAACAAAACTGTAAACAACCAGCAGTACAATTGTACAAGAAAACAGATGCGATAAATGTTGACTAGGCAAAAGGTTTTTGTTTTGATTCCCTTGTGGATCTAGTGGCTTAGATTTGAGTTTGGGGTCCTCAGAAAAGAAAACAAAGATCGTCTATGAACATGAGGGCTTTATCACCACCATCAGCATCTGCTCAGATCTTCTGATTGACTTTGATGATGACCTCACCGCAGGTGGGCGGAGCAGAAAGCAGCAGATTTGTGATGTAAAGCACGTTGTGGAGATCCCGTCCTGCTAAGGATGACAGACAGAGGAGGCAGTGAGAGAGATGGAGAGAGAGAGGAGTGAAGCGATCAGACGGAGGCGTACGTGTTCCCCACGCTGCCGCAGTGCCGGATGGTGCTGGGTCCGGTGGAGCTGAGGATGTGCTCCGTGTGATTGGCTGCGGGCAGAGAGGCAAGCATGCCGGGCTGAACCACACCCACCACCGCGCTGCTGCCGTCCTCCATGGCCCCCACCTGCAGCACCTGGATCACCTCAGTCTCAGTCTTCTCTCTCTTGGCCAGCGGCTCGTCTGTCTCCTCCATCTCCTCGTCCAGATCACTGTCCATCTCACTCACCTCATCTGTCAGTGACAGAGAGACACAGTCACCAAAATCTGACAACAATCTGACTTCTGGGTACATTTTTCACTAATGTGATTAAGAGAAAAGTTCTGAATCTTCACAATAAAACCTGAAACGTGTAATGTTGTACGCTCTCACCTTTCTCGATGTTGACAGGTGACGTGGTGTTCAGATCCTGAAACTGTGGAGCAGCACAAAGAAACGACCATTAGAGAGAAAGACAGACTCCACGACTCTTTATACCTCATGCCGGGTCAGACAAACACACTCCTCACCTCTCCCATAACACCGATGGGCGTCTCTCCCGTTGCCTGGGCGACGCGATGCTCCACCAGATAGAACATGTATTCATCATACAGCAGACGGATCAGATGAAAAGAGCCGAAACTGGCAGCACTGCGCAGGGTCAAATCTCTGATGACCATCGAGCTGAAATCAGACCAGAGAGAAAAACCAGCAGGTCAAAACTTTTGTTGACACTCTTCATAAGGAGTTCTGAACTCACACCTGCTGTGTTATGTGCTGTATGCTTGCAAACAGTCTAAGATATCCTGAGAAGTTGAAAGTCTTGCCTGTAGAAGCTCCACTTGAGCAGAAACTGGCGTGCAGCTTTGGGGAGGCTGGGCTTCTCCTCGTAAGGTTTGAGAACCTGAGTGACCACGTTGTCCAGCCAGGCTGCCCACTGCTCCAGAGAGCTCTGCTGTTGAAGGGTGGCTTTAAAGTCCTGCTCCAGACGCTGGACCACACCCTCCTCGCACTGACACACCCACGAGGCCTGTTCCTGCACATCAGTGATGAAACGTGTTCTCTGAATATCAGCTTGTGAAAGCTTGGACTTTCAAAACGCTTTGAAACTCAAAGCGGAGCTGATGGAGAAAAAGACACACCTGCACGTTGGCGAAGTCCACACGGTTGAGATCACTCAGCATCTGGTTGATCTGGGAGGTGTTCTGAAGGACGGCACGAGCCGCCTGTGCCAGATGATTCAGAGATGTGTATCTGCGGAGGGTCTGAGCGAAGGCACTGACTGCTGAAACCTGCACAACAGAAGAAATGTTGGTGTTATTGACCCCATACAACAATGGGCACATTGAACGTCCATTCATCCCAATGTGGCCTAAACAATTCAATAGTCAAACCTTGGTCTGGATCATCCTGTGGGGAATGCTGCTCATGGCGCTGGTGAGCCAACCCTCAAGACTTTTGGCAAAATTACGGATGGCTTGAGTCAAGGCACCTGGTGATGAAACCATGAAGGTTTATAATGGAAGAACAGACAAGAAAATTCCACAGAAAGTAGAACAACATACAGAATCAACGTTCTCACTATTGGTATCAAATCTGGTCTACATTGGAACCGACCAATGAGAAGGAAAGTGGAAGGTCTTAATGAATGTTTGCACAGAACGCTGAGGAAATAACAGGACTGTGTGTTGTACATTTCAGCCCTTCCCTCCATCAGACTCAGTGCTGCATGTGAACTAAAAAACTCACTAGGAATGGGTCTCAGAACATCTGGGATCAGAATCTCCACCAGGGCCTGATACATCAGGTGATCACAGGTGTTCATCCACTTCAGCACTGCCTCATTCCGGCAGAGCAAAACCAGTTGGGCCTGTGGCAGACGGGCCTCCATTTCACTCATTCCACTGAAATCAATCATTGCAATTAAAACATCATCTGTCTGTTTGAATTATTTAAGTTTCTGACTTGCTGAAGGGGTGAGGCATACCTGTTCTCTGTGATGGTGGCACCCTCTATGGAGCTGGAGGGAGAATAGCGCCAGAAAGTCTGCCACAGGTTCTCTATCAGGTTAAACTGAAGGTTGACCACCACATCCAGAATGGCCTGCAGATAAAAACAGTGACGCTTAAACACTTAAATCTTTAACTCAATGTGAGCTGATCATGACAGATGTTCTGAGCTCCTCACCTCGCAGTGTTCTCTGTACAGCGTCTGAAGGGCTTTGACATCATCCAAGCTGATGCCTTCCACAGGCTCTCCGAGGTCCAGCTCCACAAACACTGGAAGAGCTCTGGAGGCATCTAATGGAGCAAAAAGAGCAGTTGAGAAATGAAGAGCTGTCACAGAGTTCACTCCCTCCAGCGACTGAGTTTCATATTTACCCAGGAACTGCTGATGGTGTTGACTTTGAGCAATGAAGTTCTGCTCTGCAGCGCTGGGAGTGTGCTGGCCGCTGCTGGAGAAGTTCTCGCCTGAAACACTGTCCATCTTCTGGACTGGCTTGAACCTACAAGGACAGAGAGAAATGGGTTCTGTTCTAAAACACAATGATTGTACTACAGCATGCTAGCTGTAATAATCCCTCGTAAGCAACTTCAGAACAGTCAGCATCTCCACACATGCGAGATGCATGTTACGTGAGAATACCTCTGCTTTTGCTGGACGGGCTGCTGTCTCAGTGCCATGTACTGCATGTCTTCCTGTAAACGGTTCAGGGGAGAGTCCGGCTTCACACGGATCCCGTAATAATGGTATTTTGAGTTCCCTCTGAAGTCAAAGAGAAGACAGTGACAGTACAGTGAATTCACACAGAACAACAGCTGTGGAGGTCAGAACCGGCTGTGTGGGAGTATGAGGTCAGTGGTGGAGGGCTAAGGTTACCTGGTGCCGAGTCGCCGGGTGCGCAGCCCCATGAAGATGGAGCGGATGAGTTTCCCGAAGGAAGCGGCATTGACAGGGTCCAGTTTCTGCTCCTGACAGTGGCGCAGGTAGTGATTGTAGAGGGTGGAGCGTGGCAGACTCACGCCCTCCGCTGTTTCATAGTTGTCCAGTAACCACTGCAGCTGTGGAGTGCAGAGAATCTGAATCAGACCCACATCAGACTGCCTCACTTTTATTCAGAAGTCAGGCTGGGTTAGATATCAAACATTTACTAGAAATTTATGAAAACTGCAGTCGGGGAATACATGAAGAGACAAAAAAACAGAGACCGTCTGAATACATTAAAACTGTATCAACATCTCCAAGAAGCTCTGAACAACCCAGAATCTACAAAGCTACTCGGAAAGTGTAAGTGTACCAATGACAACAGCTGTTCAAGGGCAAAGGTCACACCACACAGTTAATAAAAGTGAATTGATGATTAAAATCTATTCATGACATTATTTTTGAAAACACCCTCATTTTACAGTATTTTTTTTTTTTTTTTTCAAAAGAAAGGTTGTCCCAGGACCTTGGAGGCGTTGTTACAGTTCTTTATGAATTTAGACCATCTCAGTTTGTTCTCCCCCTTCATGTAATTCAGGTTCAGTCCATATACAGATGAATCAATAAATAAAACCTTAGAAAACAACAGAAACCAGCACAGCCTTATAAATGTTATAAGACGTATAATGAGACACTGTAAGTGAGAGCGAGAGCATAGGAGACAGTTACTGGTAGAGACAGAAGAAGCTTTAGTACTGAAGCAGGTAGCTAGGAGACGTGCAAAGCAAAGCTGTGCGTGGTCGTCATGGTTACAACTTACATGACTGTTGAGCAGCGAACTTCTCTGACTGGACAAACCTTCAGACTTTTGGAGCGTCTCAATCGCCATTTCAATCTGATAGACCAAAGAGCAACAGAATAAAGGAGAACAAAACAAAACAGAAAGAACAGAAAATCAACGGAAGGCAGCAGCGACAGAGAGCTGTACTGAAACCACAGAGAGAGCAGATCAACTACAGCATCCCCACCACCAACACACCCACTGTCACTCCTCACTGCACACATACAGCACTAACCCTCCACCAGCAGCCCCACACATCCACAACTGACAAATAACACTAATGCCCCTGTCACTTAGAAACTGGAGACTGGAGTTTTCCCATATTTTATCATAAAAGTTAATCTGATTTAACTGATTATATAATTACTTTGAGGTGAGATTAAGAATTTATGTGTTGACGTAAACCAAAGAATTTGACAATTGCACACTGTGTGTTGTTGTAAAGTTAAGAAAGGCAATTATTACTCTGTCATTTTAAAAAAAGAAATGAAATTAAAAGTATTTTTTATAATAATTATCTTCTGGTTTCATCGTCACAGACATTATAATATTAAGCGCTGTTACGTCGTGTGTTTTGACTGTCAACATGAGTTCAATGTTCACATGTGACCGGTGAGATCTGATTGGACGGGGAGGGACACGGGCGACTGAGACTCACCGTGGCGGGGGAGGCCCTGGTGGTCTGAGCTGCGGTGTGAGGGGCGGAGCTGTCCATGGAGTTTCCTCCAATCAGATAGGCTCCAGAGCTGCTGATGATCTGGCCTCCTGACAGCCCCATGGCCAGAGCGCTGTTTCCGTTGCCGTTGTTGGACATGCTGTGTGTGGTCACCACGGTGCTCACCTGAGCCGAGCCGGCCTGCGTGTCGAAGTAATTTCCAGCACTGTTCTGGTTGTACAGCTGCGGCTCGGCGTATGAATACGTCCTTCTGACGATAAAACAACAAACTGTCAGAATTATCTGCTCGCTGCTTTTTATTTCTCTCCTGAAATGATTTTTGACATCGTTAAATTATATCAGCACGCACACTTTTCATTTAATTGACTTGGAAAAACATAATAAGTCGTGTCTTGATGGTTTCACATGCTTTTAGCGTCAGGTGAGAGTGCTGTTTCCATGGTTACAGAAATCAGCAGCATAACTATTTTCATAGAGAACATTGCTTTTGATTGCCATTCTGATGTATGAGTTCTTTCAGCTGATGACATTTTATTTATAATAGGCAATTTAAAAGATCTTAGCTTCATGCTGAGGGAATTTCTAAACAAGAGAAGCAGTCAGAGGCACTTAGGAGAATTTCAGGCGAGCTGTGAGGAGAACACAGGTGAACTTCTCACTGTGTTACAGTTGACTGTGTGCTGGGCTCATGATCACAGGCACTCGTGACCCTCTCACAGCTCATGTTCAGGTGACTGAACACAATTGCCTCTCTGAGAGATACTCAGGGGTCCTCAGGGTCCACATGTCAGAGACAGCAGAAGAGCTGCAGCAGGTTCTGTGCTCACAGACGCTTTTGAACTGAACAAACACACCTGCTTATGAGTTATCACACACACATCTCTCATTTCATTTTCAATGTTCTGAAATGCCTAAAGAAGATCCACGAATGAAAGATTGCTTTATTCACGAGACGTGTGTAAGATACCGCAGCATGCAGGAATTGTTCCTAACATCAGTTTCATATTTTCTTGTAATATTGTGTCTAACCCTGTAGGTGCTGGAGGGAAGGTTATTCTGGGCTTTTTTGTGGTTTAATTTATTATGGATGGAGATTGTAGAGATAAGACAGGAAATGACTTTAGCCACCACAATGAACACAAACAGTCTTTAATGCCCCATTTCTGATAATGTCTTTGTGCGTGTGTGTGTGTGTGTGTGTGTGAGATCACTCACATGGTTCCATTGGTGTAAACTCCGTTGTTTTCCTCCTGAACGTACTGAACCTGTGTCTGATACACATGCTGGACCTGCTGAACTGTCTGTGCCTGTGAACACACACACACACACGATCTAAACACAGACTGATGTGTCTGACAGCATCATTTCTCTGAGGTTTTACGTGTGTGTGTTCACAGTGAAGTGTTTGGAGAGCGTGTCTTACCTGCTGCTGGACCGGCACCTGAGACGCAACCTGCTGCGCACCGACTGCAGGCTGCACAGACACGCTGCTCTGGAGCGGCACGCTGGACGCGGAGTCTGCGCCTGCCTCTGGAGTCTGCATGGCGCCCTAAACGCACAGCGCAGTGACATCATCAGTGTGTGACATACCTCACCTTTTAAACATGTTACCACATCAGAAATATAATAAACAACCCGCATGATCTGAGAAACCGTCTGTCTGCATCACAAACTGCAGGACAGTTTAATCTTCCAGTATTGTAAAGCGGAGGTCTGTACACACATCATGAAGATCATTAGTCAGTTTGTTTTATTAGCTTCACTTCCACAGGGTGAGATGTGTGTTTACATACAGATTTGAAAGAGACGTGTTCTGTGAGACTGGAGAATGCTGCCCGTAACCACAGCAATAAATGAAGTTAATATTTAATCGTCTCGCCGGGTTTCTCTCTCTCTGTGAGAGTTCAGTCGTGAGCTCACATTCGTCCTGACTAACAATCTGCGCTTTCAGTGTCACTTCCATGATCAATACGTCTAGAAAACAACCGCAGTCATAGGAATAGTTTTTTCTTCATGTAAGGCAGCATGTAAACAAGCAGGCGATGTTGGTGTACAGCAGAACACAAGTTTCCATGAGCAGCAGGTCTCTGCAGGTTAATTACCCTGCTGTCTCCTGGCAGCCCAGCTTTTCTCCCCACAGGTTTCTCATCACCTCCTCTTCCTCATTTACCTGAAGGGTGCAGGTGCAGTTGTGTTCTCTTAACCTCCCCTTCAGCACTAAACTCTGATTACCCAGAATTCCTGCCTCACACACAACCTCACATGCTTCCAATGAACACGCACCAAGTCAAAAGGCTGAATTTGGGTCCAAACAGGGACACGTTTATATTACTGAAAGAAACAAACGCTTGGAGCCGCGTGGATTGTTGTTGTTTGTGGTGTTATTTAGTGCGTTTGTTTATTGGATTACTACAACTCCAAACTAGGCAACTTGGTCTTTGTTTCTTTTCATCAGAATCCTTCATTAACTGAATTAATTTTGTATGTGAAACTCGCTCCTGATGCTTCATGCTACAACTGACAAATACATCATCAGAAAAGCCACAACAGACCCGCCTGTAAACACTCAAATCCTTCAATCTGTTCAGAAATATGCCAGCAAATCAGAGACATGTCGTAACTTATGACAGTGATTTCAAACATCAGCTCAACATTAAACATACAATCAACATCAGTGGTGCTGATGGAGAAACTAAACTCACTGCAAAATGCAATTTTAAAATGCATTTAAGCAACAGAAAAGGGATTTATGAGAAGAAAACAAAAAGAAAAAACAAATTAAGGAACACGAGTAAAAAAAGGCATTTTGTGCATGAATTATTAGCTTCAAACAGCATGACACCAACAAAATTTATAAAAAAATCAAAGATTTAAACTACAAAGTCAATTTTCCACTTTAGTGTGTCTTGTTAATAATATTCACAGTAAAACATGGACACTCCCTGTAGCTGCACCTGTCTGAACACCTCCCACCCCAGCTGACATCACCTCCTCTTATTCATCTGCTCCCCTGTGGTCCACTTAAACCCACAGCTCCAAAGCTGAAGGGTAACAAAGACCCGAGAGGAGGGCAACACTCGCTCGTTCTACCCCCACACCCGTGAATCTGCCCCGGCTCAAAGCAAAGAAGGGTCAAACAAGCTTACATCATTAGCATCATTATAGTCCATTCGTTAGCCTGGAGTATCTAGAGTCACCTACAAAATTTACCAGAGGCTTATCAATGGAACGTCAACATTTTTTGTAAATTGTAAAATGTTTTAATTGCATTTTAACATTTTACTATGTTTGATTTGGTCATTAATTTGTATGCCACGTGCTCTCTGTACCATCATAAAAAAAACTTATCACTCGAGCTGTAGTGTCCATAATCACCCAAAAACATCAACCGCAGATATAAAAGACAAACCTTACGTATCTGCCAATACAAAACACAGTAACAATCACTGAAACAAAGACATGTGAAGAGATTCCTGTCGTTTATCTTTATTTAGCACTCAACACAGCAATGAAAAGAAGCAAAAATAGACTCTTGATTAATCTTAATTAAAAAACCTATTCTCTGTGCGTTATCCACCTACACGTGCATACGATGGACCTCGATGGGTTTAGCTTGAAATGAAATGGATCTGAATTATTCACCCAATCTGTGTCTCTTAAAGAGATTGGAAAAGCAACAGGATACTGTGGACAGGTGGCAGAGCCCCGTTTCAACTCTACACCTGACTGAAGATAAGTGGTAATGTGAGCTGATAACTAGCGGTTTCTGACATCCTTGTCCTCTTGGTTTGGCCATTAACCACGTAGCTGGTGGAAGTAAAAAGCCTAAAGCTTTGGACCCAAGAGAAGCACCTGGAACAACAAGATCAACTTCATTAGCTGAATGGTTTGTGTTTGTCTTCAGAGCAAAGCGACACAGGTCAACATCAGAAGTCAAACAGAAACCATTGTAAGTCAATAACGCAACAGCTCTTTTCCAGCTCAAACTACTAAAATCTGTGTCTATTCCAAAATCTGAAAGTTTGTTTCTAATGCAGCATTGATGGACTAATGAAGCTGGCTGAAGTGACTTTCCAACTCTGCTTCTCTCAGGTTGCTCCACTGAGCCCATATCGGGTCTTCTCCAGAATCTCGTGGCACACACCTGTTCCTCAGCTCGTAATGAAGACAACAGGGGAAGAAAGACGAAGCTGCAGGTCACAGAGGACCTGACGCAATTCTGAGAAACCCTCAGTGATTTGTTTAGCTGTTGAGACTCACAACCAAACCTAACACACAAGAGCTGTGGAATATCTGTGATTAGGTCACATTTCTGCATCCTCTTTTGAGACAATGTTTCTAAACTGATGCTGTCACAGACACACGGAGAGAAAACGCTCTCAAACGGCACTCAACAGAGACAAAGTCAAACACGTGGTTGACATTCAACCAGACAAACTACTGTGTGAGAAAAACACAAAGACACTCCCAAACACAGACTGTGCAATAAAGCCCTGACTGCCTGCTGGTGATGGTTTTGGTACAATCCACAAAACACTCAATAACTGACAGCAGACGCTAATGTATGCCAGTGTGGCTTGTTTTAAATGAATCTGGCTGGTGTTATGAGCTTATAAACAGATTTTACCCAGCTGTGTAAACAGTCAGTGTGATAACAAAGAGGGTGTCTCAAAAAATAAACCAGATGCCTTTCTAGACAGCATTTTTGGGCAACATAGGCACATGCAACATTTTCTGGCAAAACCTACGGAGGGAATACAAATGTTGTCCAAATATGCAGCTCACGCGAACTTGGTCTTTAATATAGTTTCTTATGGCCAAAAATGCAGCCCACATATAAAAAAAAAAACATAACTACTGTACAGGTAGACATTTATTTATTTATTTAATCTATAATAACCAAAATGCAGGATGCACCCAAAATGCTATCTAGATAGGCAGCCTACTTTTGTCTATGATGCCCAAAAATGCTGCAAGAGTCTATCAAACGCATAAATGCAATCTAGTGTCCTATGCAGCCAGATCATAAGGTTTTGGTTTATGATTCATGACCCAAAAATACTGTACACGCCTGTGGTCCGCAATCCCGCGGTCTATGTAGTCAGCTTACTAGGTTTTGAGACACAGCCACAGAGGCTTTGGGCCAATAGCTTAGCTAGAGTAACTCCTGCTTTATAACAATAGAGGAGAGACAGATAGCCTTTCGCATGCTGTGTTATATGCCACAAAATCCCATTTAAACGCCACGAGGCAGCAAAGATGAGCAGAAAATAACATTACTAACATCTGACTGAAAGAAATCATTTTGGATCATTTACAGGCTAAATGAACGTCAGTTCAGGCTAATGTTACAACACCCAGTAACCGAAAAGACTTCAATTTTCACGTTTAATGCATCAAGAGAACATCAAGCGATTAAAAACACGAGGGTCACACAAACCGCTGTGAAAATGAACAGAACCGGCGATTCTAACAGAAAATCGCCTCATTGAAGCTCACGATGCTAATATTAGCCGCTTAGCAACACCTGCTTCGTGAGAAAACGATGCTGCGCGTCAATAAAACGCCACTTTATTCGATTCTTCTGCTCAAATATTTCACAAGTAAATGTAACTATCATTATTTTTCTACATGATCAGCATATAAACGGCGGCAGATGTCGTCTGCTCGTCAGGTTTGGTCAATAAAGGCAGAGGAGCGCTAAACATCTGGACACAGCGCATCAATGGAGCCGTCAGAGAAAGAGCGAGTCACACACCGCAGATAAACGGCGAAAAAACCCCTTAAAACACACAAACCCTCCCAAACACTCACAACACTCACACGCACCACCAGCACAATAAAACACAACAGCACGCGCGATTATAAAGCAGCGAATAATATTTGTGATATTCACCTGGACTAGCGTGAGGATGAGGATGGTAGGAAGGTGGTGGTTAGGATGAGGAGAGGAGGAGGCTGTTGTTGTTATTGTTGGTGGGTTACAGTCGCCAGGACTACGGTGACTATGGCGCTGCAGCTCAGGGCAACGGTTGCTATAAAGCTCGACGTGCAACCGAACTTGACGCTGGAAGAAGGGGCGGGGCCAGACACGGTTCCTATTTAAAGCGATGGACACAACCGAACACATTGTTAAAGAGGGTTTAAAACACAAGTATAAACGAGTCTGTGAGCGCTGCGAACTTTAGTGTTTTTATGACATATATTATTGTGTTGTTTTGTTTCTTAAATCAATTTAGTTTCACCAATGAACACGTGGATATAGAGAAAAAATCTGTTATCATAAAGATGGCGCTTTACATGACTAAAACTGGCGTGTGAATAAACCAAGTAGGTTTGGTTACTGTGGTGTTGTAGCTTCTGTCAGATCATTTTCTATCATGTTAGCAAAGCGCCAGTGATTTTTAAAGAAATAATGCGTCGCTCACACTTGTACGGCGCTAATAGGACGCGCGCGCGCCGTGTGGGCGGGGCATCTTTGGGTTGCGTGGGTAGGGGCGGGGCAGACGCACCGTATCACTCAACGCGTGTTTACAGTGTAAATGCGCAAATCAGCCACATTTTTAATTCTCACCACGTCTGCTTAATAAAGAGAGACAGATACAAGTCCAAAGACCTATTAAACCATTTTACTTTCAATTACTTTTAATAACAAAGATAATTTGTGTTAAATCTTGAACTTTTGAATATGCATGTCATTCAAAGAATTGTTACAGGTATGATGGTTTAGTGTATAACATTGTAAAGAATAAAAGTCAGTAAAATGTATTAGTGTGGATTTGAAGCTGCTTTCATATCGGTCTGTTATATGGAGCGACAACAGAATAACACCACAAATTATCCATAATAATCAAACAAAGTCACTGTCTTCAGTGTTCAGCATTACAACTCTTCATACTCAATCTGGACAGTTAGTTTAACTCATGTTCATAGCTGATTTTAGTAAATAAACATGTACAGACATGGTTTATATACATATTTACATATCATTATGGCTTTAATCTGTAATAAGTGCATTTTACTGTCAGTTTCTCACACTTTTGCTTATACACGGACCATTTACATACAGCAGCCCTGCATAGTTTTTAGACACTTCAGTCATTGCTAAATACATTGTATGTAAATTTTTTTGTAATATAGCACAAGAACACTTTTAAAGCTAAATGTTTGTGTTTGTGAAACAGTGGATTATGTCTACAGTTAATGTGTTGATATACACCTGTGGTCACTCTGTTAGGACACTTCATACAGCCACTAACACTGGAAAAATGAAAAAAAAAAAACTAAACTAAAAAAACTGTGTTTGCACACAACACTTGTTTTAATATTCTGTTTTTTACTAAAATTAAAATATTTTAATTGTGTCTTAAGTGTCCAAATACTCTTTGGAACTACTGTGTTTATGTAACATATAAGAATCCAGCTTCTTTCAAATATTAAACTGACAGGAGAAAGTCCTTAAAGGTAGGGAGGCAATTTCAGAGAGGCTAGCCATAGCAACCTAGCTTTGAATGCATAAGCCCTCATCTCTTCCAATAGTGCATGAAGTTATGCAAATACATAATTTGACAACGCAAGTAGAACATTCTATCATTGCATTCAGACCGAATGCAATGATTGGACAAACATTTTACAGTCCTGTGCCTTCCACAGACAATATATAAAAGTATAAATATATTTATATCTCTTAGTGATTGTGATCAGGATGTAAAGACTTTCCAGCATAAAAAATGTTTTTGGATGATTTTAACAGTTCAGGTTGAAAAGCAATACAATTATTGTGGGAAAAGCCTTTCACCCTTCAGTATAAACACACGAGAACTGACTCGGGCTTCTGTCCACACCCTGGATGTGAAGATAATTGTCCTCAGACACTGATGGTACTTGCTCTCCTGGAAACTCTTCAGGTCCAGCCTGGCAATCGAACATGGCTGTCACAAACATGTGCAGGTCATTAAGAACCATTACGCATGAGATTAGCATGCTAGTTAGTGCAATAGGTAACATGCTGACTTGAAGTATGTTAGTTTTACCAGTGATGCCTGACAGAGCTCTGTGGAGCAGGTGAAGCTCCCGCTGAGACGCGTCACAGGAGTCCAGATTGTCTTCACACGTGGGGACCTGCATCACTCGGGATGAGTCACTGCAGGAGAACCGCGTCTGGAGATCACCAGAGAAACCTGCTGGGTGTTCAAAGCATCTGATTATTCATAACATCTGACACAACAAAGCACTGAATTCTGACACTTCACAATCACATTGTGCTGATATAACTTCTACTGTCCTAAAGCTGAGCTATATTTTGAATATTCACAATATTTTCCATGGTTTTGCTTGTGATATATATAAATTAAATTTAGCAACACTGTATATATCAGACCTTTTGTATTAGTTCGGACTGGTCACTTCAGAGTAAATATCACAAATAAGATATACTGAACCACTAAAGGCTAAGAATATAAAGTTTACAATAGTTTTGTCTGTATGGTTCAGCTTTACTGTGTCTCCAGGTAAACCTCCAGTCAGCATGACTTTAATATTTTGACTGTTTCTTTAGGGTGGGAAACTTCATACAGTCTGTATGATGAGATCAGACGTGTATCAGATGGATCTATTTCAGACTGTGTGTGACAGACTGCCATCTGTTGCTCCACACAGTGAAAGAACCTGCGTGTGAATCATTCAGTTTGTTCTCCGGCCGCAGTTACTTCTTAAATATGCATTTGGCATCTGCTTACTGCATAGACGCATGTTTTAATGCAGGACAGCACACAGATGTTGCGCCTGATAGTGTTCTGGGTGGTTGTTAGGGTGTTGCTAGGCTGTTCTGGTGGGTTTCTAATGCATTACTAAGGTGTTTCCAGAAAGTTGCTGGGGTTTTTGGCTGGTAGCAGATGTGTTGCTAGGGTTTACTGTTGTTTCTAATACGTTGCTAGGGTGCTCTGGCAAGTTTCTAGTACACAACTAGGTGGTTTAAAACAGCTTTTTAATCAAAGTTAATTTAAGACAAAACCTCTGTCCCTCTGTCATCAGTCTGTGTGTAAAACATTTTAAAAACATCTGTATAATTTAAGTACATTTTTGTTAAATAGTTTTTTAAATATTTAACTGGCTAAAACACTTACACAACAGACACACTTTAACCTACATCTGTACTATAAACATCTCACAAAGATGATAAAATGAAATACAGATATGAAAGACAACAGGCACATACTCTCCTGAAGAGCAGGTAGAGGGGTTCCGAGGTGGCTGGGGTATCTGGGTAGTTTGCAGGTGTTTAGGGTTCCTGTGTGGTGAGATAATGGAGCTACTGAAGGGGTCAACAGTGGAGGTGGTCCGGGGGTCATCTGATGTGACACACTAAACCTGACAGATGACATGCAGACCAAAAGGCTTTGTTTTATTTAGTCTAGGTTGCAATTTTGTCCATTTTTGCATCTACATAAAATCAAAATTAACTCTCATAAGTAACTACCTGTCATTCAGAGACTCTTTTCAAAATCAAATTAATTTTTGATTAATAAAACAGAAATCATTCTTTTCTCAATAAATATCTGTGTCACACTCACAATACAGTAAACGATCAAAACAGATTGTGAACTGTGTTTCACTTTAATTCTAAGCGTTTACTAAAGCAAATCCCAAGAAACACTGTTTTAGTTTTTGTTTGATAGTCATCAGACGTGACATCAGAAGAGAGGAATTGCATTTGAAGATGTGTGGAAACAGGGGCAGAGGTATTTCTCAACTGATTTAGCACAAAGAGAGGTAATTACAGCCATCCCATTGGCTCTGTCTTAGGCGGTATTTCTCAGATTTTATGATTCACTTATCAAATTCTTGCTCCGCTCTCGTTGGTGGCTATAGCACCGGCTAATGCGAACCCTTGAGACCAATGAGGCGGAGCAGAGCTTAATTTCACCAGCCAATCGTCTTCCTTGGATCCTGGGGCGCACGGCGTGCCTACTGCTGATGCTGAAACAATTGCGAGCTGCGAGAAGCCATGCGCATCTGCGTTCTGAAATGCACAGAAGGTTCCTCTTTGTGCTTTTGAAGTGGAGCTCTAGAGGAATGCATGTCAGTGAACTCACCGTCCAAAAATATCCAAACACTTTTATTCCAGCAAACATTTAAAACACACAAAAGCGCAGGGGAATCTTTCGCAAGAGAAAATGCAGCTTTATTTGAATCTGATTATTGCAACTAAGAGCTTACAACGTAAAGCCATGACAACCAACGTTCAGGAACGCATTTGTCGCAGATCAGAGAAGAACAGGGTGTTGGCGCTTTTAAACTGGCCAGGGAAAACTCAAAACGAATGTAAACTAGAAGATCTAAAGCAGTTTACTTCATTGAAGCTTAACCAAAACATAGTAATAGAGAAAAATACGGCATCCAGCTGATTATTAGACTCAATTCATCAGGCTTGAAAAGGCTGCGAGACACTAGCGTACAGACCTGATGCCAACTTCATGTTGCAGCTAACCTGTTTTTCACAGCTCTGATCTCTGAGGGAATACAAATGTACCTTCATTTTCTCCAATCACAGATGCACAAACAACCATCTTTTCCCTGTTTCTGTCTTTTAGTCATCAAGGGAACTCGTAAGCCTCAAGTAAATTTAAAGCCCAGCGGGGAAATTTACCAGGAAAGACGCAGAATTAACAGTTTCACACACTCTTATTTGTGACGATGGCTGCAGGAGAATCCAATGTTCTTAATCCTTCATGTCTATAAATTAAAACAATTCTGTTATAATTCACTAAATCTAGAGTCACATAAAGCAACAACTATGAGTGGATTCTTGTGCACCACTGAATGAAAAGCGAACAGAAAATTAAAATGTTCTTTCTTATACTTTCCTGCTCTTATTACGCATGATTCATCATATCTGAATGCTTCTGAAATGTTTTATTTCTCAGATAATATAATCAAATCTCATTAATAAACAACAGTCCTGCTCCACATGATATTTGATATACTGTGTTGTGGTCAGTACCTGTTGTTACTCTGAGGTAAAGGAGGCAGATGGACACTGAGTCCATCTGGAGAGACATGGTGGTTCTGATGATGGTTCTGATGATGGTTCTGATGGTGGTTCTGTGGATCTATTGGGATCTTCATTGGACTGTGCAGGTTAACAGTTTGGCTGGGCAGATTTAGTGTGAGGACACCTTGTACGTTGAAAGAAAATAAAAAAATGAGCTGATAGATACAACTTGGGAGAAACTGCAGCATTAAAGCTTTTTACACTTATTTAATCATTTATTAGTTTACTATGATTTTACTGTAGTAACAATATGTTCTCAGAGTTTGGTCGCTATGGTTACCATGGTTGTGACTCTTTTGGCTGCAGATGTTTTGTACCTGTGTACAGACCATCAGTGGGTGACTGACGCCTGTTCTCAATCAGGTCCAGTGAAGGGAGGTTGTGCTGCAGCGGCTGAACAGTCAGACATTCTGTGAGTGCGTCCCGGCTGATGTCTGTGCTCCATCTCAGCTACATCAAATACAGTCACATTCATTTACAACACATGAGAAATCATTCACTCAGACTGAATTCTGTCATGTGATGCAGGATGAGACCATCGGGAACTGACTGGATTGTAAAACCCAACAGAGATTTTAACAGCTTCTTCCTATTTTTTAATAAAGCAAATAGATTAGAATAGCTGGAGATAATGAACTGGCTAATTGACTCATAATCTTTAGCTTAATTGGGTGGAACGTTCAATAGTTTATCTTGAGTACATGCTTCTATTTCCCAGCTTGAAATATATTTACATCACATTTACATTTATGCATTTAGCAGACGCTTTAAAGCAACTTACATTACATTCAAGTTACACATTTTTTGCTACATGTGCTCCCTGGGAATCGAACCCACGACCTTTGCGCTGCTAACGCAATGCTCAACCAACTAGTGCTACAGGAACACCACAGAAAATACAGCTGCAATCGTAGCTCACAAACCCCGGAGGAGTGTGATATATTTAGAGATTCTAATAATATATTCAGTGTAATATATAATCATCATATATGAAAAAACAACACAAACTGGACAGATATTGTCTAAGCAGAGGCAGCGTTTGACATCCTACACTGTTTTTCATGTCTTACCTGAAGAATCTGTATCTATGGTGACGTGACCTTTATTTTTCTCGGTGTTAATGAACGCGGCTCCTACACGAGTCTGCTAACAACTCTGAAGTTAACTGAAGGTAACTTCATTATCAACACCTCTCTGGAAACATGTTACACGTTGCATAAATGCATAAAAAAGTATTCTTACATTTGAGATCGTATCATGTTGCTTGAGTTTTGGACAGCAGTGATATTATATCTTGTATCTAGTTTGTGTAAGTGATCTGTGAGCTCATCCATTTTCTCATTTGCATGTGGTTTCAAACACATAATTTTTTATGTATTTTTTGCCTGATAAACATAAAAGGAGAATTTTTAAAAATTCTCTCATAGCTGTTTTACGTGAAATGAAGTTATCAGTGGTCTCCAAAAACACACATAAAATTAGTCAACAAGACTTGAAAGTCACACATTAGCTTTGTGTACAGAACAGAAAGAAAACTAAATCATTCTTCACTGAGAATCTTCCTGCTGTAGCTCCGGTTCTTCACAGTCTGATGTGTGTTCAGGTCTGATGTTATAATGAAATGTGTGGAATGATTTTAGAAATCTGATTCTCAGTCTGTTCCTCAAACAAATCTATCATTTTGTATTGACTGTGATGATACTTTAATTTTCATTGTATGGATAAAACAGTAAAGTCATTAACTCTTCATGTTTATGAAAGAAAGTCATACGGGTGACACTCTAATAACTCACGTATCTGACTCCAGAATCTTTATACCTTTTTTCTGGCTTGTTGCTCCTTTAAGGTGTGAGATTTGATGTGCTTGCGCAGTGAGCTGGGGTCCGTGTAGCGTTTGGTGCAGCCGTGGATCTGACAGGCGTAGGGTTTCTGCAGACACGCAGAGCAGCACGACCTGTTACAACATGTTTCTTTGCGTCTTGTTTGCAGGTGTCTGCGGTGGGAGCGTTAAAGTGTGGATAGAGTTTGGAAGACGTGATGCTTTATGCTCACCGTGTCGACGTGTGTGCGCTGGTGTTTGGCGCGATCGCTGGAGTTGCTGAAGGCTTTCTGACAGCCGGGGTGTGGACACACGTAAGGTTTCTCACCCGTGTGGCTCCTGAGATGGATTTTAAGGTTCTCCAGGCGGGAGAATGCTTTCTGACAGCCCTCAAACTAAGCAGAGGAACACAAACACATGATCAGAGGACACACTGAAAGAGTGAGACATGACAGACAGTGTCAGAGGGCAGAACTGTAGAAACATGACACAGACCGGCCAGCTGGGGTCAGTGTTCTGCAGCTTTAATGACCAGTTTAAACAAACAACACTCCAATTATAATGCATTACTGAAGCAGACAATGAACATGCACATAACAAAATGAAGAAGAGATAAGGGCATGTTTTCATCTTGTTCCCGCAGCTCAGCGTCTCATGTCACAGATAATGAGGCTTCACTGTTTCTCAGCTGCTCAGAGCTCATAATTCAAGAATCTTTTACAATTAGAGTCAAGAGCAGTTCATCATAATGATGCTTCCATTAGAAACACAATATAATGAACAAAATATATATGTATCTATAGCTATATCTATCCGGCCGCTGGGGTCACCTATAAATTCCATATGTGATCCTATCATATAGAGAGCACCCGCACCACAACACTATTATTTTTACATTTTATATTAAATGTATATATATTTTATATATTATATTTATGTACTACACATCATAAACCTGCATACTAAATGTTTTAATGTCATACTGACATTAATGTGCAGAGAATTATGAGGTCAGATCTGACCGTTGCTCTTCATGACATCATCCTTCAGTTATGTGAAGCTGGAGATCTTTGTCCTCTCTAATGTCCATCATCACACATACCAGAAACCACTGAGATGTGAACACACTTCCTCAACTCACTTCATTTTGCTAAATATGCCTTGGAAAGGAATTATTACCTAACGTATCCTCTGAGAAATGACCTCACCAATAGCTGAAATTCCTTTCTGTACAGCGTAACAGGAATCTGCTGCAGTCAGTTAGCTGGACATTAACAGTGAATTTTTCTGTTTTAATTTGCCTCTAATAGCTCTTGTTCAGTCAGCCAGTTTCAATTTTGCTTTATTAATAGATTATTTTTATTTTGCAGTCAGCAGATAACAGTATCTGTATGTAGATGTAGCTGAGATATTAATCACAAAGTGTGTGTTGATCTTGCTGAGAAACTGAGATTGAATTTAAAACAGTAAATGCTGAGTGTTTGTTTTGCTAATGGACTCTTACTATGTTTACTGAGCAAAGAAAAAAACAAGCATTAGTTTGAGTTTTACTGATCTTTCTAAGCAGATACAGCACAGAAATTTTCTCCTCTGCCCCAGCTAACATTAAACGTTCTCAGAACATTGGCTAACATTCTCTCAAAGTTACCAAAAACATTCTTGCAGTAATGTTATTAAAATTCTTTTAACATTGTATCGATCATATATTAAAAACTTTATTCTCATGTTGTTAGTGGAACATTTTGCAAACGTAACAGAATTAAAAACACTTTTCAGGAAATCACTTTTTCTCAAGCAAGCAATATCTCTACCACATTGAAAACATTCTTAGAACTTTCAAAATAACATCTGTAACGTTTTTGTTACTTAACAGAAACATTGTTACAATCTAAATTTGTGAGCTGGGGTGATGCTGAGGTGATGTGTGCTCAGCAGAAGAAGAAGAACTGCAGAAGAACTCAACTCCAGCGTCTGGGCTGCAGGTTTGTCTCTCTCATCACATGCTGTTTGTTTGGGATGCAGAGACTCTGGCATCAGGATTAAATGGGATTGATTTTAAAAGCAGCGAGAGAAAGCCGCCGGCATTCTGCAGTTTCCTCACGCACACACATTGTCATCATTCCAAAATCCTTCTTATTCCCAACTTGTAAATAATGATCACAAACAAACTGAAATGGTGATAGATTCTAACAATAAATCATAATCATCACTTGATCTGTTGCTCATACAGATTAGACAAACCTCTGACCCTCTATAGTGGAGGAGAGATGTGCTGTTACTGTGTCTTACTTTTTACTGATCGTGACTATCAGATATAGTGACAGGCAGTAACTGCTACTGAATGAGGGACCAACATCATATCTAGAGACCAGAATATCATAAAGACTTGAGGGTGAACTTTTTTGACCCCTAGCAGCCACATAGCAACACCCTGGCAACCACTTAAAACACTAAAACAGACATATTGCTTTACTCAGACTAGCTTACAGACAAGTTTACTGAGACGTACTGTTACAGTTACATGGCAAACTGTTTTAATCGTTTCTGGGCCATTTTTCTTTCTTCAAGCAGATACAAACTGTTCTGGGAAGATTTATCCTAAACCGCAAGTCTCACAGGTCAGTGACAAGAGTCATTAGAGTGAAGACTGAACCGATAACTACAAGCACCCTAATTACCATGAAATCATTAAAGAACTAAACTACACCTTAACTATCCCTGGTGTCCACTCACTGACAAACACTAGGCCTCAGAAATGAGCTCAATCAATAAACATTCATCTCAGGGCTGCAGGGAAAGCCGCATTAGACAGCGTGCAGTGCCAGATGTCCAGCAGTGTCCGGGCGTGCCTGTGCATTACAGAACCTTTCAGACTGACTTTATTTAATAAAGCTCAAAGCCTGCTGGCTGCCCAGAGAGACAGCGGCCTGAATAGACAGCAACACGGCTCCAATGCGCCGCTCAGAGTCACAACCAGTCCCTGATGGGTCGTGGCAGCGAGCCATGCGCTGTCGCATAATGACAGCTGCGGCGAGTGCCAGCAGTCAAACAAGTACTGTTTTGCCTTGCCAGGTCTCGGCATCACCAAGACAACTCCAACTTTTTCATTGTCATTTGTTTAAGCCTAGGAAATGTTGGAGATGAATGCGTCTCGACAGACTGCATTTTTGAAGTGCTGCGTCGTCGCATGCGCTCTTGTGATAAAGCAGAACGCAGGGCCCTTTTTAAAGTTCTTATTTCAGTCTTATTTCAATTGAAAGGTCATCAAAATGATAACATTAACAAAGGCAACTGAAAATTGAAGAATGAAGGTTTTTTCACAACAAAGGAAACTCACTGTATTTTATGTCTTCAGAAGTGACGGCTGTTTGAAGGTCTATTGTTTGAGATTGTATCCGTTAAACGGTAAAAAGCTCATGATCCCATTTTGTACGAACAAAGACATACGTGTGCTGACAAAGAGCTTTCTTAAAAGAGAGATTAGCGCAGCTTTGTGACAAACGCTACATTTGATTCCCACATTACAGCTGTTGAAAACCACCACAATTCTCAACAGATCATATACGTGACCATCATTGTATTACATGACTGTAAAGACAGAATTTCAGGTTTGTCGTGTTTAGGGCATGAACTCATCTGATTAAGAGAAAACCAGTCTGAGGCCACAAGCACACACAAACACACAAAATTACTTTACACACATGTACTAAAAGAAAACTTCAAAATCCAAATGAATTAGCCACATAAAACCATCAGCTCAGAGGACAGTACTAGATTTTGCAGATTCTGTGTGTGTTCTGTGCAAAACTCCAGTGCAGTCCAATGCAGTTGCTAGAGTGTTTCAGATGGTTTCTAGTTTTGTTGCTAGATGCTTGTTTTTGATATTCAGGTAAATTAATAGTAAATGATTCCAGACTGTGTGTGCTATTGAAAGGTTTTGAGAAGCGAGTGTGTGATGCGGTCGCTGAGCATGCTGGGACCTGCCTGGACATCAGATCTGTGTCATTATACTACAGTGACTCGTGTATCTGTTTACACAGCTCGGAGACGCCACGCTCAAACTGTGACGAGGACTTAAGGATATTTTAATTCTGTGGAACGTCCACAGAAAAACAAAAACCTGTAGCTTACATAGGAAAGACTTTTAATATCTCTGCCCATTTTTTTAGTCCTCTATTACGCATGGCGGAAAATCATCCAACTGTTCCCGGTGCCATGGCAACAGGAGAGGTTTTTGGTAATGAGTGAGTGTTCAGAGCTAAAGGTTGACCACAGGTATGTGTGATGGATTAATAATTGATCAACTTACATATGAGAAGGTAAAAGAAACACTTTAGACAACAGCTGAAAACTTCAACAGCATCAGCTACACGTCTGATACACACTGATCTGACCGCAGCTGCATGAATCTCAGCAAACAATGCAGACCTTACAAACACTGAATCAAGACACGTTTTATTTGTAAGTTGCTTTGAATAAGACCTTAAACGGCAAAAATAAAGTCTCTCACATTAAACGCAGCTCACTGCACGTCTGACTGCGTCCAGCGCGTCTCTGACTGCGTCCAGCACGCTGGCAGTTTATTGGCTGTTAAACCTGGTGTCCATTTGACTGAAGTGTATGGCAGGAGCTGCTGTGAATGTGCCAGCTCTTAAATCTCAATCTTTTGTCTCTTTTTAATAACTGCTTAATTGCACAACTCTCATGTCAGTTATCAAAGATAATCACTAATTAGCTGATGGCTGGAGCTACAAAAGAGAAGAAAAACTCACATGCCCAAACGCTCCACAAACTTCCTTCAGATTATTTCATAATGCTACAGTAAAGTGCTTCTTGTAAATTCTGTTAATGCATCTGTGGGGCACTGCAGCGTTGCAATGTGCTGCAACAGATGCATGCAGGCTGCAGCTAAAAGTACCATGGCAACCACAGGGGGGTGTAGTTATCCTGTCTGTATGGTGAGTAAATGATTACACCCTCCCACAGATGCATGCATTCACTCTGCAAGTTTATTCTGTAGATCAGTTTGTCTCTTTATTTATTGTTGTTGATAATATAAATTCTTATACAGGAATAAATCTTTATTGGTGTTTAAAGGTGATGGGTGTGATGAATAAAGTTTTTCATCTTCAAGCAGGTTTCCTAAAGGCCAGTGTTTAGACACTTCAGTATCATAACACCTGTCTCTACACATTACACTCTGAAATATCGATATATTTATAAAACATCAGAAAAGCAATTAAGCAAGAACATTTATTGTTTTTTTTTTTATGAAACCTTCACTTTTAAGGTTTCAGTGCTATTTTAGCTGTAAGTATGTTAAATGAAATCTTTAGCTTTACAATATCAGTAGTGACTGTTCTTACCGAGCATTTGTTGGGCTTCTCTCCAGAATGAACTCTCATGTGAATCAGGAGTTTGTAGCGAGCGTTGAACGGCTTGTGTTTGCGTGGACATCCAGCCCAGAAGCAGGTGAAGTCTTCACCCTTCCGCTGGTCCACGTGGATCTTCTCGATGTGTTTGACCAGCTCCTCTCTGTGAGTGTACATGGCACCACAGTCCATCCAGCAGCAGCTGTGTCCTCCACCGTCTTCCTCTTCATCTTCCTCAAGCATGGGACAGAGAGTCGCAGGAAGAACCCTGACGTTGTTCGAGGGCCCCTGAGGGGCCGCCGGGCTCTGCGTGTGACCCAAAATCTGTCTGTGAGACCTCTGCACATGTTGATGGGTGTGGTAGGGTGGTGGGGGGCCTTTGGGGAGGCCGTTGTCCAGTTCAAACTGAAGCTGAACTGAGGCTGACAAGTTGTTACAGATGCTCTTTGCAGCAGGTGTTGCATTTTCGATCTCCTGCCTGGGCAAAACTTGATGCTCCACCACTAGATTGGTGAATTGATCTTCTAGGGTCACGTCCTCCAAGCGCTGCACGCGGAAACTGTCACGGTCAGGCCCGTCACTCAGGGTCTGTGCAGGCACACCGCCATCCTTACAAACATGTTTGCCGGGGTAGGGGAATGGGATGCAGCTGCCCCTGACGCCCAGCAGGTGGCCGCACACGTCCGACTGCAGAGGTGAAGGGGAGGGCTGCGAACGAGAGGAGGTTCGAGAACCGATGATGTACGCCACCAGCGATGTGGGAGAGGTCCGGATGATCGAGTTGAGGTCGATGCCATCAGAAAGAGGCGACAGGGACAGAGCTCTCTTTTTGGAGCGGGCAGAGAGCCGTGGGCTGCTGGCGTCGTCTTTAAAGAGATAGGGGGGCAGGGAGGTGGGGTTAGAGATACTGGTGGCTTCAGACAGAGCAGTTCCTGGATCAGGATTGAGTTCAGCTGCTTCTGAGCTCTGAATGGACGCCTGCTGAAGTCCCAGTGGTGGCAGAACACGGTAACCATGGGACCAGTCCAGTTTACTGCTGCGTACAGACTGTGTCTCAGCAATGCTGAGCGCGGTGGAGGCCAAAGACTCTCTTGACAGCAAAGACCTGTGATGACATCAAAACTGTATTTATTTACTGCTTTGTATCTCATCCATGACATTGCACAGCTAGAACATCTAAGAGTAAGGTAGGCATTTCTGAAAAGGCTAGCTAGCTTTAAAGACCCCCCCCCTTCAGAGTGCTCTCCAAAGCCACGCCTCCTCCAAAATGCATCAAAAGCGTTTGTGTCCTTGATTTTGATCATTCCCCAACATATTAAAAGATACATAACATCTTACCACCACTTAAAAATAATAAACAAAAAAGTCTTTAATTGTATATAGTGCATGAGTTGCATAAGATAATTTTCTGATAGTTTCATTTCAGCTGATCTTCAGGAGGACTCACCTGGCATCTGCGTATGGAACAACGAGACCCACAGTGTGAGATGGACACTGATGAGATGTTTGAGGAACTGATGAGGAACTCTGAAGTAGCGTAGTGTTGCTGGTCACCTGCAGGTTTGAACTGCCACACACTCCAAACACATTTCTGCTTGACCCCAAAGACAAGTAACCTGGAGAACAGTGAAGCCATCATGAACATTCATCTGATGTCTTGAATCATTTACTTCTGTATTATTTAAAATATTCTTCATGAATTCTACCAAAAACACTTTCAAGTTCTTATAAAAACAGTGAAAAGTACTGCTGCACAGTCACATGATACTTCAGACGGTCGTAATAAAATTAAGCCATTACAGGACAGAAAAAACTACAACTAAAAAGACTCTAAACCAATTTCCAGCAGAGAAGTAACAATCAAACTCTTCAGAAATCATTTCCAGTGGATCAGAGGGCCGTTCTGCCCCACACATATTCTTCCTTGTACAACAAAGAGGATTACGATCTGATCACCTACATGTCCAGATTATCAGAATACTAGAAAATCAACTTTTCTTTTTTAGACAATTCAGAAGTAAATTCAGAACAGCTTATGTTTGCTGTTAGAGGCTCAGTGCATATGAAAACAGTTACATATTTACAGAGGGCAGCGTGTCCCGTTTACCTCACATGATTTAGAAAACAGAAACTAATGAGCACAACGCTGCTTTCATGGGGTTTGGTGCACGGTCACTCTTTTCTAAATGAAAAGTGCTGTGTAAAGATTGTGCTGTTGTACAGATTTGGACAACATGAGGGCGAGTAAATATTTTTGGTCTGACTGCTGCTTTGAATCTCTTTCAGCAGAGCGGTGGAGCTTTTGTCCTCAGACATGATTTCTTTGTCTCAATCAAACAGAAACACATGAATACTGATGGAATTTCTATAACAAACCTGTAAAGACAAGGAAGAGTTTCTGCTCTGTTAGGTCCTAATGGGTTTTCTCTTTCTGCTTTGGTTCCATTGGCTCATTTGGGCTCAAGCTTTCTGCTTGGTTAATTATCAAAAACATGAGTGCGAGGGTTTGTGAAGGAGACGTGGCTGAGCTGCTGGACTGCACTGAAGTGAAGTGAGGTATGAAGAGCAGTATGTAAACAAGCAGGACGAGATGAGCAGACAATGTTTTATTATAAATGTGTCTCTCTTAAGCTTCTGTTGTGATCTTTAAATTAAACACAAGACAGGTTTATCATTACACAGTCACGCTCTCTCGCTCTTTGTTAGAGTTTCAAACTAAAAACTCAAACGCAAACCATTGTACTTTCTTAACGTGACACAATTATTAAGTATCTTGTTAAAGTTCATTGAGCTGGTCATAAATGTGTGGACGTGTGTTTGTGTTTTCTTTTAAACTTCTTCATCGTGGCTGTAAATTGAAGAGGCAGCTCAATAACTCAAGATCAACAATCTGTTAATTACTTTCACTAATGCATCAAACTGGTAAAGCAAATTCAAACTTTTATCAAGTCTTCACACACACCCACACACGATGAGAAAAATTAACCTTTTTTCTAAATTTACACCTGAGCTTTGTTGTGCACAGAACATACTGTAACTTCCACAGGGTCTTGTTATTTACCTTTCGTGTCCGGACAGCTGGGTCGGACCGACTGTTTGGATGAAGATGCTGAAAATGGTACGGATGGAGCATGATGCCGTGACGACTGTGGGAAGCTCAGAATTCCATGATGCTTCCCACTGGTCAGCACCTGCCTACGGAGACTCAGGGCAGGGAGAGGGACAGCATTTCCCGGCGAGGTGCTCGTATCCGCTCCAGTGCCGTGGTTCTGTGCGGGATGGTGTGATGGAGAGAAGGAGTGACCCGTGTGGAACCTCAGGTGAGGTACCGGCTGCCGTGTGATGGGTTGGGTCATACTGGAGGGAGAAACCATGAGGTTACAGCCCTTTCTGTTCAAGTCCATCACTGCTCTGATGGATGGACACGTACACCAGACAAAAACATCTTCAGCTTTCAATTACCTGATAAAAACGAACAACTCACTGATCAAACTTTAAAAGTTAATTCTAGTTTTATACCCTCACTGTACTGTAGTATTTTGAGAAAGCATTAAGCTTAATATATTAATACATTGGATGAACATGTGTCGGTATCTTCACAGTTAATGAGACGGTGAAATATAATTATAACAATTAAAAATAAAAATAATCGTATCAAATCTGTCTTGACAACAGCACTTCAACTTGATCGACACAGTATAAATAGACTTTTATTATGAAACCAAATGAAATATTTTTGATTACATTAACGCATTGTGAAGACTAACTCGTTTATAAGTTATCACAGTTTATCGATGTAAAATACATGTTCATCCAAACCTTCTCTTCACACTTAAAATAAAGTTTATAAATCCTGTTTCGTGACAGTTATTGAGTGAGTGACTTTAATAATAAAACTCAGTAAAGGTTTATCATGTTAACTCACCTGTTCAAACGTCAGATCACCTGAAGAAACTCTTGCGTCATCAGCGTCGAGTATCCGTCATCACAGCCCGATGCGTTTAAATGCGGTTAAAGTGTGTTTTGCGTGTGTTTTGCGTGTGTTTTGTGTGTGTTTTGCGTGTGTTTAACGTGTTTTGTGTGTGCAGTGTTGTCGGTGTTCATGTCGTGTCATTCAGATGAAAGCGGCTGGTTTTGTGTGGGGTTGTTATGGTTGTCAGGGGCGGGTATTTCAGCCTCATTTTGCCCTTTTGCCCCACAAATCCGCATCGTGTTAATGTTTTGTCAGCATTACATCATTTTAACTCCATATCTGGATTTCTGATGAAGATTTACTGAGGTATTTATATCACTTTATGAATATAATAACCTTACATTTACTTGCTAGATTCTAATATTATGGGGTTTATCACTGATGTGGTGAGTGTCTATATCTGCTGACTAAATGAAATGGTGGTTTAACTGTATTACCAGCAGTGGTTAAGTGCTTCAGGGATGTGTACACTAGTTGGTTAAGGTCATAACTGAGCTTGTGTGTGGGTTGGAAGTGCTCATGATCATCTGTGTTGGTTGTTTATTGGTTTAATTGTATAGTAATTTGTAGAAGCACATGTGAGGATGAGTGAGCTGGTTCATCATGGTTTTTATGTGGTAACCTGTAATGTAGATTCTGAGCAGACATGTTCTCAAATATTCAATAGTCTGTCAACATTGTTGTTTGCTTGACACATTGTAAAACTTGTATATTTGTCCTGCATGTATTTGGAGACGCTGTTGATCAGGTCCTGTGTTCTGCAGACGATCATCTCTGATGTTCTCTCATCTTCTCATCTGAATTGATACCTGTGTGTTTTTCACTCACTCTCTCTTGTGCTGCAGGTTCACAGCCGGTTTGAGTGTTTGCACAGTGAGTTCTGCTTCTCGTTGTCATGGAAACCTCATTGTTTATTCTCCAGGCTGAGGAACGTTGCTCAGAACACGTGGTGGAGAAACACAGGTCTCAGTGTTGTCTCATGACCGGTGTGGAGATGGTCCAGTGATGTGAGTGTTTGTGGATGTGTTGATCTTTGAGTGTCAGTCCTGTGTGTTGGGTCACCACATGTGAATTAAATGCTGACCTCTAGTGGAAATTACAGGGAAAGTAACGTCACAATTACAGTGAAGCCAGTCCGTCTTCTCAGCCACTGAGGTCCTGGTTGGTTTGCTTAGTGTGTTTATTGTGTAGTAATCATGAGGTTTTCATGTATGTTGCTCTGTAGTTATCAGACTAACGCTTTGACCTGTGACATAATCTACAGGTGACGGATGGCTGTTTTAATATCTGATTATGATAGCTGAGATTATGTTATTTATGATATAATGTTATGATAGCTGAGATTATGTTATTTATGATATAATGTTATGATAGCTGAGATTATGTTATTTATGATATAATGTTATGATAGCTGATATAATGCTGATTTATGCATAATACAATACAACTGTAACATTTCCCACACATACACTGCGCTTACTCAATATTTGCTTTAATATTTTACAAAGTTCACTCAAATAAAAAAGAAAACCAACTTATTACAGGTTGACAAAACCATCAGTTGATGTTTGGAACTGACACGAGAGAAAATATATGGTATTGATAGTCTCAAATATCATATAGCAGACAGTTAATCAACCTGGATAAATATTTGTCTGTATTTAAAAAATGGGGCTCAAATTTGAAAGCAGTACATTATTAATCCGAGCACTGATGTGAATCACAGCTGGTGTTGTTGCGTCGTGCGCCGGCAGGGGTCAGTATTGGCACAGCTGAGGCTGATCTCTGTGTTTGTGATGATTGCTGTATTAATTTTGGCTGTAGAGCGCAAGAAACAGAAGGCTGTTATTATCGTCAAGATATAAAATGGAAGCGAGATTTCGCTCAATCAATTTTCATACTTAAAATGTTAGTTGGGCCTCTTACAAAACTAGCAAATCACCTTGTCAATCTATTTCTGTAGCAGCGAGAAAGACGTTTACATAAGCTGCAATTTCTTCAAACACCAACTTTACAGGCTTTTTAACTTTATGATCAATGACAAGAATCTGAGACATCAGTGATTGTTTCTGCTGAACTGAAGGAGGCGTGTTTATGCAAAACTCAACGTGCAAATGTTAAAATATCGCATTAAAATACAGAACTGATGGCTTTCAAATCACAGTTACAATGTTACTGCCACTGGTCTCTGAGCTGAAAATGCAGCAGCCAGGAAACTGTATTCTGTCTCGTCTTTGATGAAAACTGTTTTTTGTCTTTGTGTCCAGGGTTTTTCTCTACATTCAGTCCAAGATCGCCTGAGATTTCTCCTCACCCAGCAGAGCACACGAGGTATAGAGAAGAGATGGGTGGATATTTATATTCTTTGTTTCATTGTCATATATTAAAGGAGCCAGTCCAGGAAAAACATGATGGTTTTGTTGGTCATGTTTTTTTTGATGTTTCAGTATAAGGACTGTCAGTATCACACATCAGTTTTACAGTTTGAGTTGGACAATGTTTTATGTTTCTGTGCTTAATTAAACTTAGCAGTAAATGTTGTATTTACTCACTAAAGCTCATTTCACTGGTGTTTGGACTCCGGTTGAATGCAGACCCATCAACACTTTTAGGTTGTAAGAACGTTCACGTAACATTGCCATTTAGTAAAAATATTTAAAGGTGTAGGAATGTCCAAAATGTATAGTTTTTAGATGTTGTATTAACATTCCTTCTTGGTTATAAGAATGTATATCGAACTGTTTTTAAAACATTCTACTAACAACTTAAAAATAACGCTTTTGATATATGTGACCATATAAATAGAATGTTAGCCAATGTTTTGAGAATGTTTCCTGTTAGTTGGGAAGACTCTTTCTTTGTGAATCAGGGCTTCACACAGAGAAATGACCCGGAGAACAGAAATTATCTGCTGGTGATTAATGAGAGGTGCGGCAGCATTTTAAAAGCTCAGAGAAGTCGTTTCATTGGCTTTCAGCTGGATAATGTCACGCACCAACTGAATGTCACGGTGGGGGGGAGACAGAGAGAAAGAGACAGAGAGAAAGAGACAGAGAGAAAGAGACAGAGAGAAAGAGACAGAGAGAGAGAGAGAGAGAGAGAAAGAGAGACAGAGAGAGAGTGAGGTGCTTTGTTTTATCCTCCTTTTGCCTTATCTGAATTCTTCCGCTGTTTCAAATGCTTCCAGGCAAACAGGCATTCACTGAGCACAATGAATAGCTGGAGGTGATCAGATACACACAGAAGAAATGACAGGACATTAAAGTTCTCCACGACTGCACTCTTGCTATCTTCTGTATTTTCATGGCTGTCGTTTTGAGAGGGCAGCACAATAAACTGAAGCTGAATCATCACGGTGTCTGTTGAAGGAGCCATTAGGCACAGATCTTGTTTTTAATTTGAGAAGCGCTCAGGGGTCTCCTCTTCTGATCTGACTTAGAAAGACCACTCAGTGGACGAGCTGTAAGAGTTTCATCTCTCACTCTTAAATCTGGTATGACGTGTAGAAACAGTTCAGGCCAGAAACAGACTGTATGCAGCCTTAGTTTCATTCATCTGTGTGATCTGATAGAGTCATATTTAAACATCTGTGCCATTAAAGCTGATGTGTTATCATTCAGAAAACTAACATGTCAACGGTTCAACTAACGTGCTCAGCAAGCTTCTCGGTCAGCTGTTGCTCTAGCAGCAAAAAACTGGCCTTGAGCCTCAACACTTTGGCCAGAAGTTCACATCTGTGTTTATTTGTGTTAAATATTGTTCTGCTTTTTATCAAGATTCGGTGACCCTGAAAAACCCGTACCAGCAAGACATCCAGAGATCAGAAAACTTCATTTTGTACCGCTGCACCTGCTGTTTTCAGTTATGTATGACAATTTGATTTTTAAAAAGCAGGACGATGGATCAAAGTATGATTTGATTTGCTTTGTTTGCTTTTTATTGTCGCAGCAGAGCTGCAGAATTGACCGCGTCTGCAGTCGCTGCACAAGATTCGCATTAAACATCCCATGAAATTCTCCGTGTCAACATACTTCTTAAAAATCCAATAAAATATGTCAGCACAGTTTTCATGAACCCAATAAAATATATAACAGAATTCTGAGCGGAGCAGATGTGGGTGTGTTCAGTCAGGTCCTCTTCTCTCTGTCTCCAGGGCCAAAATGTTTTTCTAATTAAAAACAGTGTGAGTGATTTACCGTAGAAGCACTTTGGCTCCGTGACGTTAAACAGCTGTTGGCTTATATGATAAACTTCTGCGTTTATGTGTTCTCATGGTCAAGAGGCGTTTATAACTCGCCGCTTCTAAATACACAAGCTATCCAAAGAAACAGAAACAAAAATGTACTTCTTCGTTTGTCCTGTGTAAATCCAGGAAGCTTAACTGATTGTATCAGACTTCTGCTTTGGCCTGATATGAGTGTGTTTTGAATAGTCTGGCTGTTAAGGAGGTAATGTAGCCTGTTTAAAGCTCTTTAGGTAAACAGCCCCTGCTGAAAGACCAGCTTAGACCAACTTGAATTTTCCATTTTGGTCCAGAATACCAGTTTGGTGCTGGTCTTACTGCTTGACTTAAAGAATGTTTCTGGTGAAGGAGCCAGAGGACACCAGCATTCAGAACATGATTTTTCTTATGATTCTTCTCACAATATTAGGTTTTCAAATGAAGTAAAATAAATGTATCTGATGACAAACTGAAAGCTCAAGAATCTCAGGTCTGGTTTTACAGACCTGCGTCTTCAGCAGTCATCAGGTGAGATGAACACTCAGAGTTGTAGGAGCGTCCGTTTGTAAGTTCATGATTGTTGTGGTTTCTCATCAGTCATGGAGGTTTGGGTGGGTGAAGGTGTGTCGTTAGACCCCCGCCGGCTGCCTCCTGGTCTGCTCCTCGTCACATTCATCTTCATTAGAGGTGTTGACTGGGTCTCTGTGAGCAGATGTTGTTAATGTGAGCACCTCATCCACAGGGACTCTACCTGAGGACACAAGCCACGCCTGCGCTGAAACCTCACAGACTCCAGAAGAATGCAGCACTTTCAATGAGTTCCCCGACGGAGATGTTGGTGGTGGGTGGTGAAGGTACGTGACAATAGGCCCAGTAGAGCCATAAATACACTCGTACATATGCCAAGTTTCAGTGACATCATCAGGCCTGAGAACTCAGCCAATCACGATTCATATCAGTGTAGTTTCATGTGGTGAATGTTGAAGGACAGTCAGTAGTTTTTTGTGTCAGAAGAAAAGATTCTGGTTCTGATTCCACTTAAACCAGTTCTTGAGCTGTTATTTACATCAATTGTTATTTTGATAGTTTTGTAAATGCTTTGTATTAGTTCAGTTGCTTTTTGGGGCGTTCAGTTCACACTGTAAACGCACATATTTCCCTCTATGTTCAGTACAGTAATGTACAGTACAGTGTTTATCCACAGCAGTACTTCTAAAAAAGTTCCAGGTGCAGTTCATTTTCCAGAACAAGTAGAAAAGTATGTTTCTGGCATGTTTATGTGAATGTTTAGCTTTATCTGTATTTCTGTTCTGAAGGAAACTGTTTATTCATGACAGGTCAGGAGGTCTTTAAAATACTGAGATCTGGTTTGGTTACACAGTCACATCTGGTTTCTAGATTTGCTGATATTTTGCCTGTTTAAATGATGAAGGAATTCGTCCTTGAGGAAAAATTGAGCTGGAAATGAAGCTGGATTCACACAATCAGTTGTTAGACAGGACACACAACCAAAGGGATGTGAAACACAGTAACTCTCCCACAGCAGGTGGATTTATAGGCCCAGGTTTCCATAAACATCTGAATGTTTCCTCTCACACACTGTGATAAATATCTCAGCTAATTGTAAAGTTCTCAGTTGTCCCCGTCTGCCACAAACACAGCTGAGTTACTTCATCATTCTGTTTAATTGCTCCCTTGAATTTGACTATGAAAGAAGTTTGGACCCGTCATGTAGTTTTGTGGTTTGAGTTCTGAAGGTTTAAGATATTGTATCAGCGGTGGGTTGTTTGTAAGAGCAGGATTTGTGTGTCTTGTGTGATGCAGTATTCATTTTCACTGCAGATCCACACGGTGAGCTCATGTCCTATATTCTGTGTTTGGGCACCTGCTGTGTTGAGTTTAGAATATTTTCTTCTGGTTGTTGTTACACTGTTCTGATAAATCTTAATACCACATCAGACACTGAAATGTCTCACAGAACAGTGCTTTTACAAGCTTTTCATAACACATAGTGTCAGTGTGTCGTGTAGATTTTCTGTGTTCAGTGTTTATTATGGTGAAGCGTTGGCTCATGAAAAGTAAAGAGATCATGTGACCAGAAGCTCCAAGAAGGTTTCCATTATTTACAAGTAAAGTCTCCACAGCAGTTTGACTCATAGGTGCTGTACTTTTACTGTTCTCTGTTCTTCTATGAGGTTGGTAAGTTAGCTGGTTGAGTTGTCTGTGCTGCCTGCGGTCTGACTGAAGATCTGGACCGGATGACTGTCAGTGATGATCACATAAACAGATGCGTGTGATCTGTGTTGTGTTATCTTTGTCTTTATTAAGTCATAAAGCCTTTGGGAGGCTGCCACTCTCAGCTCTCCATCCTCATCTGTGGCTGATGTTCGTGGTTTCTCTGTGTTAGATGGATTGAGTGACACTCTGAGCTGTGAGAAGTTGACAGAAAGTTGTCGGGTCATTTGGAGTCGGCACAGTTTGTTAAGAGCTTGGAGAGGTTTTTGGCTCGTGCGCTACGGTGGAGACGCAGGCGCTGAAATGTTTTTCATTCTGTCTCTCTGTTGCTCTGACACACGAGATGACAGCAAGTCAGAATTTATTGGGACAGGTGATTTGTTGAAATCTGGCAACAACTGTAAGGTTATGATGTCACAGCACAGCTAATGATCCTGTGTCTGCCAAGCTTAGCAATAAACGCCATCAAGGACTTCACAGAGATTCATGTGCAGATGTATGTTTACTACTAAGTGCAGTCTAGAAAGGACATGTGACTGGATAGGGAAGGTGACTGTAAAATCAAGTCTCTGAAGAACAATAAACATTGTTAGACAATTAAGACAAAGGCTTCAGTGCATCACAATACTTGACAGAAACATAGAAGTATGCAAACACAGGCTTACACATGTGCAAACCCAGCTAACAAATTTAGGTTATATGAACATTTTTCTAACATTTCCTTTCTAACTGTTACTGCAAGAATGTTTTCTGAAGAGCTTTTTTAGAGAACATTCACTGTTTACAGGATGTCATTTAGGGTAAATGACATTTAATTTGACACAAATAAAAACAAGACTTTGTGGGAATGAAATAAAGTCATTTTAACAGTTTAAAGTCCTACATCATGTCATTTAGAGTTTTTGACAAACATATTTTTAATGTTTTGTTGTATCTCACAGTCTCATTCTCACAGAATGAAATACACTGTGTGTGTTATTTCCCACACAAATGTGTCTCTGAGATTCTGTCAGCCAGTCTCAGACATTTACATCATACTGTATGAAGTAGATGGAGTCTTGCACAATAAATGAATTTCTGTTTCAGTCGTTTGAGGAATGACATTTCTCAGTTTTCTTAATATATCAAGCCACCAACCGCAATACAGAAATGTCATTGTGTGCTTCTAAATTACATCGGCTTCAATCTTGTTTGACTCGATTCTGTTCTGCGTCCCGGAGCTCCGCCCCCTCTCTCCGCCCCCAGTTCAAAAACATGCGCCTATTCTAATGCGTTCTGGGTGACTTTGTGTCCTGGAGCTACATTATGAGTGGAATTCAAAAGGCAATCACATTTTCTGTCTCAGTAAGCAGAGCTATGTAGCTTGAGGTCATTGGTAGAGGCGGTTCTGTCTTCCACAGGCATGTAACATGGACCCCGGGGCTTACCTGTGTAATTAACTTTTTTCCTTCTTAGTCCTCAGTGGATTGTTTTCTGATATCTGCACTGATGCTCTGTTCCCCTGGAAACCTCAGAGGAACAAACCACTTCCCCGTCCGTCGCTTTTCAAGTGGTAAATGAGTCCTGCTCCACATTAACAAGAATGAAGCTGCACTTTTTATCATTCAGTTTCTCCATTAGGAGGCTTGTGTTCGTCAGATCAGGGAAATGTATGTTTTCTGAACATGAATACTGTGTACACACTGTGAATACTTAATAAATGGAGGGCTAATGGTGAACAAAATCTGGTAAAAAAGTTTTTAGTTCATGTCTGGTAGCGTTTGCATTAATAACTACAACGTTAAAAATGCTACTTTTTAAGAACAATCTTTTAAATTTTAAATTTTAAGTTTGCGTTAGCAGCTCAAAGGTTGTGAGCACATTATTTCTGGTTAAATGAATTCAAACATTTTTTTAAATCTGTAATGTTTTTAAAATGTTCCACTATCAACTTAAGAACAGCGTTTTTTAGACATGAGATATAATGTTAAAAGTTCTACTAATGTTATTGTGAGGACGTTTTTTAATAACTTATCCTGCAGATCACAGCCTGTGTGCCGTCTGTGCGTCTGAAACTGCTTTGGTGAAGGTTTTGGTTAGCGGCTCTCCTATGGGATGTGCAGTTTAATTATCGAAAGGCTAATTTCATTCTGAACTAATAAAAATCATGCAGTCATTATGGATTTCAGAAACGTGTGCTCATATTCACAGTGTGCTGCAGTGGCAAGTCTACTCATTAAGTAACTAAACAACAGTCAAGATTTGCTTTTAATAAAGTAGTTATACTGCAGGCTACTAACAAACACTAGCTGATGACATTCAAACAGTTTATAAGGCTTATATCTTTAATAACTTTATAACTGATTTTGTCATGCGTGTTTTTTTTTCTTTTGTCCTTTACTGAGGTTCTGGATGTTTCTGCAGAGATCAGTCCAATCAAGAAAGAGTCCAATCAAGAGAGAACCAATGGTGTGCTCTCAGAGGACAGTCCAAACTGATGTGTGATTGGCTAAAGGTGATCACATGCTCACGGGGAGCGTGTGATCAGTCAGCTGTAGGACCAGAGGATTCTGGTTGACAGGAAGAGCCGTCGGGGGTGATGATGTGACCTCTGATGGCTACACTGTGTTATTGAGTGTTTTAGCTCCAGGTTCATTATGAGATGTGGCGGTTTGCCACAAAACGCTGCAGCCTTATCAGACCAGAACACTAATGGACTTAAGGCAACAATTATATTGAGTCTGAGTGTTTATTTTTTCTCTACCTTTGACATTCTGTTTGAAAACACAACTTTTTTTCTCTGTGGAATAAAGCAACAACGTATCGTAGCACCAAACACACACTGTTTTCTGTGGATTTTCATTGCCAACACACCACAAAGTGTTTGACGACCACACCGTCATGTTTTCTTATCACCTTAATTTTCTGCAAGTTAACTGGGTGACAGAATGTGTTTGTCACTGTAAATAGCTGAATTCTGTGTGTACAGTCACCGTGGCTGTATGCACCTGTGATTGGTAACTTTATAAACAGTTGTTTTCTCTGATTTGTCTGTGTGCATCACACACAGATGTCAGATGAAGTTCAATGCACTCAGGGCTGTTGATACCTCATGTTTTAATGGCTCTAATGAATCGGTTTTGTTTTCATCACTGTATTTTAAGGCATCTGTGAGTGACGTGTCTACAGAGACACATTCTGCGTTGTTGCTCAGAGCCTTTTAATCTAATTGGACATTAAACTCCTGTCATTGTGTACGTCTCCTCTGGTTATTTATTGAGCGTGTGAACTTGCCTTTTACCTTCTCAACACAAGCATTTCTGCATCAGTAAACTCATTAACTGGAATTCATCAAATGAGACGCGTGTGGTTTCATAAATCTGCCTCATAATTCTTGCACACGACAAAACAGACGAGGGGCGTGTGATGAGCGACAGGAGACATTCTGAGATGTGGGCTGGATCGGGTCGGTTCTGGCGTCACTCATGACGTGTGTGGTGATTTCGTGGCTTTATGTTAAATATGTTGTGAAGTTTTAATGTTTCTGGATGTATATTTGTGTATTTCATTGTTTCTTTAGGTGATTCCTTAAACAGCGTGTGTATAAATAACTAAATGCAGCTAAAACAGTTTAGTTATCATGAATTTTACAAGAAAAAACACTTTTTCAGTGCTGCAATATTTAGTAATGTACTAAAACCCCAATTGAAAATTCCATTGAGTTTTAAAAACTGGAATATTTGACAGTGTAAATAGTGAATTGTGGACTGAAGTAACGACTCATGACTGCTAGACAGAGACAGAAGCTTTCCTTTATTAACAGATGTGTGTATGAGAGAGAGTGTACATGAGTGTGTATGTGATTGTGTGTATAAGAGTGTACATGAGTGTGTGTATGAGAGAGTGTACATGAGTGTGTGACCATGTGTGTGTATGAGAGCATATGTGTGTGTCTGTGGCTGTGTGTGACAGAGAGAGCATACGTGAGTGTAAATGTGTGTGTGTGTGTGTAAGAGAGTGTGTGTGTGTGTGTGTGTGTGTGAGAGAGAGAGAGCATACGTGAGTGTAAGTGTGTGTGTGTGTGTGTGTGAGAGTGTGTGTGTGAGAGTGTGTGTGTGTGTGTGTGTGACAGAGAGAGCATACGTGAGTGTAAATGTGTGTGTGTGTGTGTGTGTGAGAGTGTGTGTGTGAGAGTGTGTGTGTGTGTGAGAGAGAGAG
>JAZGTK010000014.1:269416-338096 GCA_036877625.1 Ambastaia sidthimunki | reverse complement strand
AATTTTGATTTCTCAGTAGACTTTAGACATGTTTTATGCAGCCTTTGAAAAATAGACAGGGTTTGGAAGGGGATATGGGGGCACTAATGTAAATGACAATTATACTTCTACATTTAAAATTTAAAAAATGTAAATATAAAATATACTAAATACAAATGTTAAATCATTTTGACCCCATTTTCCACAGGAAACAAAAGCACAAGCAATAACTTATTTATTTTCATGTTTAGATAAACGTGGCTTGCAGACAGATTCATACCATACACAGTAACCATGATCTTAATTTAAGCTTGATATCAATAATTGATTATAATTGTATTTGTCTAAAGTACAGAAGTAAAAACTCAATGAAGCGTTTAACAGTGTGAACATTCATGTTCTGAATTTACCACATTTATATTGTTCTAAAAAACTCTACAACCTATGACAAAAAGACCTTTTGCTGTGAGTAATGCAAATGTTTAATGTCCACATTCATGAAGGCTGATGCCTGAGAATAAGCATTTATACACATACATACACTTTGGTTATTGACACCAATTAAAGAACTGCTCAAGTGTTTTGGGTCTACATGGTGTAAAACATTTTCCCTCTATGTAAACCATAATAGACTTGATGTAAAGCCTTAATATATTAAAAACAAAAACTGACACAGATAAGGCATAGTTGTAAGTGCATGTCGGTAGAGATTAAAAAAGTTCCTGATACCTAACAGTGGCACAAAAAACACAAGTACTGTACTAACATTCAAGTTCTCTACAGTGCTGGGCTGTCAGGGATTTGACTTATGCAACCGAGCAAAAATACAGGTCTAAACAAATGCATGTCACTTGTGCAGTCCACATGAAGTGATATTTAACAGGTTGCACAAGTGTAAACAAACTGCATAATAATGATAAAGAGCTTTGTGACGTGTGTGCATATTTAGATGACATCACACTTCTAAGAGCTTGAGTTGGAAGTTTGTCAATGACCAAATGTTGCAGAGATGCACCTGAATTTTAAACCTGCCTCAGCTGATTTTCATGTTGAGGCCCTAAACATCAAAAAATCAATTATCAAATCATATTCTATGTCTTAATAGGTTTTATACAAAGACGCCACTGATAGCAAACGCAAAAACCTGTCAAGAACATGAACAATGTGTAGTAATAACATCTACTAATAGGTGCTTCAAAACATCAAAATATGCATTAAAAAGTGGATGAAATAGACATGAGACTGAGCACAAAACTCTAGTTAGTCCTCCTATGGAACAAGGCCTCCAGGGCAGCTCCTTTAAGTTTGATGTTATTTTAAAGTTCTTGCTGGCCATGTGAGAGGCAGTGGTGCTGGTTCTAGCTGGACAAACAGCACTGGTTCTAGTTCTGGCCAGAGGTGGTTCAGTTCAGCTGCTCCAGGTAGGCAGACAGCAATGGCTGAGGAGGGAGAAAAGCTTCCTGTTTGTTGACCACCTCAGTTTGCCGAGCACCATTACAGTCAGAGCCTGTGGACAATCACACATTTAGGGTATAGTTTTTTAACCAATTAGAAACCAATAATTTTGTGCAGTAAGGTTTAATGATACACTGTGGAGGAAAAGTGGAGGATGTGTTGAGAACAGGAACACAGGACTGGCCAATTATCTAAACCCTTAAAACTCCACATTAAAGCCCTATAACATTTACATTTATTTATTCAATTGGCAGACGCAAGGACTTACAGTGAATTCAAGATATATCATTATACATTTTTATTAGTAGTTGTGTTCCCTGGGATCGAACCCACAACCTTTGCGCTGTTAACGCAACGCTCTACCCGTTGAGCTACAGGAGCACCACTAATACATAACTTTTGCCTCTATCACCATCTCTGTTTGAAACAAAAGCAGTTTACCGACATGTCAGTTTGACTTGTGGTTATATTTCCCATGAAATTATAAACCATGATTATAAACTTACCATTGCGAAGCAAGGGACCATTTTAAACACAGATCTGTTATGTCTTCGCTGAATAACTGATTTTTATTCATTTTTAACCAAAATGTTACGGATTGCAGCTTTTACAATGCAATTGTAATTATCCAACCTCTAAACAGTGTTGCATTTTAAAAGATGGTCACTTACTAGCAGAGTTCAGATCCATATATTGGCAGACAGCATGAAGCAGCAGCCTCTCATAACTGTAGGAACACAGACACATCTGAATGAAAAACATGGTTTTCCTACATCATTCTAATATTATTGCTTGTGATTTGATAAATGTATGTACATTAGTTAAAGGTGATCTGAATTAGTCTATGGTGGTGAGAGATGAACTAAATGTGGTGGGTTTGTGCACCTGCTGCTGAGTTTGGTAATGTAAACTGAGTTTGGATGTGCCACAAAGAATCCCAGCAGATTAGACTCCAGACCCTCCAACACCCCCTTAAACAGAGTTGACGGATGAGCAGACATCAGGAATTACAGAAGATATAAGGGGGAATTTTATGTTAAAAGGCAACAAATATAGTTCATGATCAAACAACTGTTTGGAAAATAATAATCACCATGGGAATCTGTTTGCGTCTCAGCGTTGCACGCAACCTTCGATCGATCCTCTGGAAACATTCCTGAGCACTAAAGGCCGGAATAACTGCTCGAAAAACGATGAGGATCACAATTTACTCTCATATTTACTTTCAAATTTACTCTCAAATATTGACTGAACTATTAATAGTAACACATTTTTTCTAAGTGTAATTCTCTAAATGTTAAAATACATTCTCCTATTCCAGTTTAACAAGCAGAGTCAGCTTTAAGTATACAGAGATGTTCCTATTATACTTTCAGTTTTTAAAAGCGGCTCTAAAACTTGGTTTGCATAGAACTTGCTTACCTCAATTGAGAAAAAATATATAAACAAAAAAATTGTCCATAAGTAATAACTATTTTCCAATTCTGTCATACACAAATTGTCTTTCTGAGCATGTGTTGAGTAACTGACTATGTGTTGTAAGACATAAAGTGAATGTGGGCAGGGTGATGAAAAAACATCAAGACCCTCTCTTTGGTCTTTATGGCTCTTGTCGGAGTGGGTCCTCTGGGCCTCTTCTTCAAGCAGAGCCAACAGTCGCTCTTGCTCTTCCCCAGAACGATTCATAAAATCACTCCAGTACTAAAGGACACGAGAGAGGGAGATTTGAAAATGTCAAAATATGCTTAACCTGACAGCAGTTAAAAAACCTGCTTTACCTCCACATAGTTTTCATTGGTGCAGGCTTCAGTGAAGATTGTGGGTGCAGCTGTTTCATGGCTTTCACTGTCCTCTTTTTCACCGTCCCTCTCCAAAAGATTGTCCAGAAAACGAGCTACACACGAATGTGGTTCATTAAATTTTAAAACTCACTAATGTAATAACTTACATTACGATACAATACAAAAACCACAGTTTAAATTTTCTCTCTGTAATGAACACTGTTAACTTTTTAAATTTAGGGTATTCCAGAGGTGAAGGTTTGTGCTTGTGACTGGAAGTTAGCAAAATGTCTGAAATGTTTTATGTCAATCAAGAATTTAACTTCAAATTTAACTTTAATAATTATTTATTATTACATGAATCCATTAATTATTATTACAATGCAAAATCAATTCAGTCTGTTTATCACAGAAATACAGACTTGGAAAACAGCGCACAAGTCATACTGACTAGTTTATTGTACATTTTTGTCCACTTTAAATGCATGAAAAAGTGAAGCACGTCTATACAAATATTCACTTATCTACATAAATGTTTTTGCACATGACTAAAGAAGTGGAAAATGAATGAAATAATCATTTGAGGCTTCCAAATATTGAAGTGAACACTCACTGTTTTCTTGACGTCTCAGACTCTTCCTGCCCTTTGCTCTCAGAGTGAGATCAGAGTTACGAATGGCCTGGTTTATAAAGAACTGCTTCTTTTTGGCTGGAGAAACACGTTTTGCAGGAGAACTGGGTAGAGATGAGCAGCGTGGTTCAATCAGGCTGAAAGAGAAACAGATATTAGGTCTGTATTTAATAATGAACTCTCTCTGAGGATGTTTTCCCAAATATTGTATATGAAAAATCTGTACTTGTTGGCATTACTGTAGTTACATTACTGTAGTAAACTCTGAAAAACTGTGTATTTATTACTGTAGACTCACTCATGTGGATTTATTTATAGCTCTGGCTTCGGGCAGGACGTTTTACCATGTAAATAGGTCACAACTTGAAACATGCAGAGTGTTTTATACTTTATACTAATAGCTTAATGTGTTGTTACCGATTGTAGTTCTGTTTGTTGTTTATTATCCTCTTGGTCACATAGAGGAACCAGTTATTACGACAATAGGAGAAACATTTAGATTAAACAACCCACATGTGGTCTAAAGCTGGTTTCTGACTAGCATGCTGAGATACTAGATACTGAGAGGCAAATCAGACCTGTGTTTTAATTCGGCTAATGAGCTTTAACCAGCTAACAAAAACAACTGACGTGTATGGGTTAGCTACCGGCTCCAAGCTACAAATACACTTACATTACATCCTGCTCGTCATCGTTATTGCTATTTAACATAACCATCTCACAGTCTTCACCCACAGAAACACGACAAAGATAGAAACCAAAAAGATTTAGAAGAAAGATCCAGAGCTGTCGTTAGCCGCGATGGCTAATAGCTAGACGTTACGAGAGTGGGCGGAGCCTGAGAGGGAGGGAGAGAGAAAAACAGAGAAAGAGAGAGAGTGGGGGATCTGAGAGCGCTAGAGACACCCTGCAGCCATGACAACAATTCCAGCCAATCAGTTACTTCCACACGTTTTATCATGACATCCCATAATTTTAAAAAGCAACCTCAATAAGTGATGAGGGCTAAACACACAACTCACCCAAAACAATTCTTGTTCTTGTCATCCACAACAGGCAGCACGCAATGCAGATGAGCTGGTTGTGTTCCTGATAATTGGACAGAGGGCGCAAGGAGGCGGGGCTCCGGTGCGCTTAAGCATGAAGTGCTGCATTGCCCTTAGTTGTCTTTGATTCCACGGAAGGATTCAACGGAATTTTCTCTAAATCTGGCGACAAAGTCATCAAGTTGGCAACACTGTAGCCACCGTCACTGAACAAGAATAATGTCCTACTGCTAAAACATTTCATAAATCGCTTATATGTCCTGCTAGTGTAGTTACACTGATGCTTAACAATGCAGAATGCATTATTCATATGTAGATATTCTTATATACAAATTGTGTCCACACCAAACTCCCGCACAGTGCCAACATATTTATTATTACATATACATCTTTGTATAAATATTCCAGCATATTAACATCGAGCCATGCACATAAGGAAGACTGCAAACTTCACTTTACTCATTTTATCCATAATAAATATTTAAATTAGGCTACATATCAAGTATTGTAACAATCATTGAATGGCTTAAGATACAGTGATATGACTGGCTAAAACATTCTGCTTTTTGCTAAAGTGCCTGAGAGCAAAAGGGAGGCCTAATACCTCTAAAACAGTACAAAAGAAAAAATAAATACAAATGTTGACCACATGAAGGCAGATTTTGAGTTTGATGCCAGCTAAACACTGTGCATTTGACCTTTATACACATGTACAGTAGAAATAAAGAGGTCTTGCGTCATGTAACGTCCAAACTGAGACAAACCAAATACTGAAAGTGCAATTTACATCATGACAATGAGTGTAATTTAGAGAGGTCTGAAAAACAATCTGCTATTGTATGCAAATATCATGCCATTGGTTCAGCCTGATTTCAAGTTTAAGTTCATGCTGATATTTAACATTGGCCATTGAAAATCTCATATTGGCCAACCACTAACTGATTGATTGCTTCATTGTTTAATAGGTTAGTTTTTATTTTATAGTTTTCATTTGCATTTCTGGGTGAACAAACCCTTCATATGATTGATTTTAAGATTACAACATTTGGTTTATATAACTATAATTGAAAAAGGCACCAAACTGAGGAATCACAATGCTGCTTGGATCTTTACTGGTGAGCCACCTCAAGTCCGTCCTATTCCAAACGTCCATCCTCTATTCACACTTTGCTGTTCTTTGTTTTGTTACTGACAATAAATAGTGAAGATGGGTCTTTGCTTCCAGACGTCTGTTGTCCAGCCAAGTTCGATCCGTTAGCGGCCTCACCAACAGGTACCATCTGGATCTGCTGCTTTTGCTGTCTGGGGGCCGACGGGCTGTTTGATTTGGCCTTTTTAGTCTTTGATTTGGCCGATCGAGACTCAGGGTGAGCAGCTTGACCTGTGGAGGAAGATGTGGGTGAGAGCGGTCTGTTGGTGTTTTCTAGTTTGAGTTCAGTGGGTCGCTGAGGTCTGCTGGTTTGAGCTGTCACTGATCCGCCGTTAGTTGTGACCTCCCTGAGCTGATCGTCATCTGTCTGCTCTTTAGCAAAATTAACAAATACCTGCAGGAAAGAAACATCACTTCACTGTAATCTTATTCAAATCAAATAATTACAGAACTGTACTCAGCAAGTTCTTGCAAAATTGTTTGAGGTGGGAGATCTGTAAAACAGGTACCGGATCTGGATCGGGATCCAGCTTTATCCATTAAACATTAAACACTGCTTATTATTATTATCATGACACTTACCTGATCCAGCGTAGTCTGTGACACAGAGTAGTCAGATATCCCCAACTCCTCATAGTTATTGGATAAAACTTCAAAGACACGAGCGAGTGAACAGGCTTGTGATGGCAGCTGGTACTGGAGAACATTCTGATGTCTCTCCTTTAGCTGGATGCCTGGAAAGGAGTTCTGGATGTAGGTGTTCACAGGACATAGTTCTTTAGATGGATTGGACAAGCGAAGGATTATCGTGTAACCGTCCCCAAACCTGCCAGGATGCAAAAACAAAAGGATGAAAATAAAAACATGTTCTGCTCATTTCAAGTGAGATTACCATCTCAACAGCCATTTAAGCTATTTAATCATATTACACATTTAAGCAAAGCTTTTATAAACGCACGGTGTACACCACTATCTCAAGGCTCACGGCGTCCCAGACACCAATATTTAAATTATTAAAAAAAAAATTATTCACTGTCTGGCCATCTGGGATGTCGATATGGAGATAAAGGTTAGGATCCTCATTTTCCTGTAGTTTTATTGCACATTGTAAATGTACATTAGTGTTGTTTCTTGTTTGCTAATGACATTTGAGTGTTTGGACCCAGAGGTGGTGCTGCGTAAAGTCTGATGTTCAGATGGTATACTTAATACTACTTTTTTTGGTAGACTTTGTACTACTTTACTAATTTTTGTGCATTAAACAGTATGTGTACTATGGATTTTTATGTTAATTTTCGTCTTAACAAACTATGTATTTAGTATACAGTATATACTGGTTAGTATGTAGCAAGTAGCATTGTTCCATTGCAAGTAGTATTGTTCCAAGTAGTGTTCCATTGTAAACTTAGCTGTTACCTGTTTTTCAGGTGCTGAACTGAGCCCAGACATTGGAATCTGCCATTCACCATGATGGCCATTCGGGTACACAGGGCCTCACATTCTTCCATACTGTACAGCCAACAGAAGCAGGGCAGGAGAGCCATTCAAGAATTAATTACACAAGCCACACCTGAATCTTCTTATACATATGAAGTACTATTCATGCAAAGTGAACCAAACATTCACCCATTCAGTTCTGACCCAAACTGTCTTTAGACAGAACTCAGTGAGATCCAGGTTTCAGAAGGACGGTTTTTGGTTGAAACAAGCTGCTATGGGGACCAGACTTACAAGATGCTATAACAGTGCCCCCTACCTGTGGGAGGTGAGAACAACAGCTCGTCCCTCTTTGATCACACTGAGGATACAGTTCCAGAGGAAGCGTTTGGCTTTCGGGTCCATACCAGTCGTGGGTTCATCCTGAGAATCATAGAAAGATGAAAAGAGTCCTAACCACATCATCTCATACAAAAGTTCAGGAAGTGATATCTAACCAAACGACAAAAATGGGTGTGCAAAGTGAACTGAAGATCTAAGTGTTAAATCTAGAAGATCTAAGTGAAGATCTAAGTGAAGAGCATCTTGCAGGGATGAATATATATTTGTACCAGGAAGATGACAGGTGCAGCCCCAATGAGGGCGATGGCAGTGGAGAGTTTACGTTTATTTCCTCCGCTGTAGCCGCCAGCCTCTCGCTCGGCATACTGACTCAGACCGAGCTTCTGAATGCCCCACTGCGCCACCTGGAGGACAGGCATATAATAACTGTTAGTTACCCACACTGCTTATATCTTTAACTGTGTTTTTCTAGTAACCCTGCCCTTTATTTTAACATGTTTAGATTGTACTTTAATCATAATCGTTTTGGAGTGCTGTACCTTTTTGACATGAGCTTCTGGCACTCCTCTGAGGCGAGCGTAGAACTCCAGGTGCTCTCGTCCCGTCAGCAGGTCACTGATGGCATCAAACTGAGGACAGTAGCCCATCAGCTGGTGAACCTTCTCCATTTCTGTAAGAACACTGAATGGAAACAAGAACAGTGCAGAGATTTTCCATTACAAATGCCTAACTCAAAGTATTCACCGTATGTAGCCAAGCCACCACTCTAACATATCAGTAAATGATCCAAGTTTAACAGACTAAAAGACAGAGGAGATTGGTGATCTAACCTGTGGTTGCTAAGAAACGCTTCTCCATAAGTGATGTTGGTGTCTCCAGTCAGCATACGAAAGGTTGAGGTTTTTCCAGCCCCATTAACACCAAGAAGTCCAAAACACTACCATTTGAAAACAAAACCTCCTGTAAAATTCGGTTCCACATCCAACAATGTAAACTACAGCTAGAGTACATGCAGAGGACAGTAAGAACTGTGATGATTTCAGCTGAGTCTCATAGAACTCTGGCATATATAAACTCCACTCACCTCTCCTCGAGGAATGCCCAAGCAGAGCCGATTCACTGCTGGCTTCTTGCCTGCCTTATAAACCTGCAGTTACAAAGTAAGTGTTTAGCCTCTAATGGATCTCTTGTAAAGATCTTTGCAACAGCAGTTTGTGTGTGTGTGATTCTGTACCTTGCTTAAGTCAGTGAGGTTTAGAATGTCTCCCTGAGCTCTGCCACTCTTCACACGTTCTCTTTCTCTAGCAACATCTTCATCCTCCGTGCCAAGAGGGGGCAGCACAAATCCTGACCACTGGCTGGGGGTACAATGCTTATGAAGAACAATTGCACAGTACTATGTGTGGTTTCATTCATTTTAATAAACACAGCTAGGGAAAAACTACAGCATATACCTCAAATTAATGAAGAATTTATACTGCAGTAGAACAGTGAAGATGAAAAACACAATCCCTTCCATCGCCATGGCGAACAAATTCTTCCCTACAAAATCCCAGGATAAAGGCTCCAGATTCTGTTTGGTTCCTGATGACATCCAAAAAATGATGAAGATGTCACATTGATGTCATATTGCAAATGTCACATAAAACTGCTTTCATAAAAATAAACTGTCTGTGGCAGGGGTTTTTGTGAGGTGAAAGAGCTCTCTGAAATGTTACCTAGTCGCTGAAATGCATCTGCCATGGCCTGGTTCTTGGCCATGTCAATGAGACCTCGACCCAGACAGAAGTGAGGGAAGATCAGGAAGACCTTCTTTAGGATTCTGTTGACCCTGTTCAGATGCTGAGAGAATAACATGAAGCAGAAGAGATGGTTCATTAGAATAGCAATTTTGTTATTGCTACCCTAAATCTGATTTGTTGATAAGAATAGACAAACAAGGATGCAAGTTATTACTTTTATGGAACAATCTGTGTATTGAGAAATAAAATTAGATCCATTGTTGTTATTTTGATCTTGATTTGTGTGGTTTATGTACTGCACCTCATCAACAAAGAGCTCCAGGACGAAGGTCGCAACGCTACCGTTGATGCCGATGAAGAGGTTGATGGAGGTGAGGACCACATAAGCAGTGCTGGGAACTGAGAAGATGAAGGAGGCTGGGTACATGAGTGGAGTGATGGACCAACTGCAGCACAGACAAACAACACACTGTGAATGTCCTCTCTCAGACTGTCTCCTCTACAGATGATAAAGTTGTCAGTATGTCTTTCTAGTTAAGCTAGTTAAAGCTGCAATCTGTAACTTTTATGGGTTAAGCATGAACAAAAATCAGTTATTGAGCAAGTACATGACATATCAGTGTTCAACACAATCTTCTTTCCTCACACCAGTTCACAACTGTAAGTTTATAACCGTAAGTTTGTAGCTTGTTCTTTCAGCAGTTGTTTAGAATTTAAACTTCTCATTCATATTAAGAAAATACTCTTACTAAAAAATACTAAAAACTCTGCAAGTACTCTGCAATTTTATGTTCCGACCAGAGATGGCGATAGAGAGTAATTACAGATTGCAGCTTTAAGAAAGTTCATGTCATGGTAAGTTTCAGTCAAAATGGTGGACCAGCATGGTCTTTCTGGTGAAGATGGTTAACCAAGTAAAGTTTGCTGGTTAAGATGATCAGCACAAATGTACTACAAAGTGACCATCTCAACCAGCAGATGTCAATCTCTTACCCATAGAGCAGCAGTAGAAGCACCAGCGCAGGTAGATTCTTCTCAGATACATATGATTCCTGCTGAAAGCTGATGAAGATTAGGACTACCATGGCGGCAGGAACTGTGTAATTGAACTGCAACACAAGAAAAACACCAGCATGAACACAATATAGCAAACTAACCTCAACAGAGCCACCTGAAATGGGTCTGCGGCTGACCAGAACTGACCATGTCCCATATGTAGTTGGTGGTCCAGTAGAGGATGGGCTTCACTCCACTGACAAACTGCAGGTGTTTGGATTTACTGACACGTTCCTCAATGAGAAACAGCACAAAACTGGCGGGAACGAATGACATGGCGAAGATAACACATATGGACACCAGCACGTCTACAGACGTGGTCATCCTGTAGAGACCACAGAGGACAAGAAAATAACTCATTGACTTTGCCTGAGAATGGCAACCCAAAACAGAGTGTCATGAAAAGTTTTTTTTTTGCATGTGGTATGTCAGCACAAAAATAGTATCACTAACCTCTTCTCACCCTAAGTGCAAACACTTCCTTATTCACAAAATTTAGTGCTATTTGCCTGGCACATTTAACAATTAAATCAGTTGTTAAATCAAATTTATTTAAAAGCTTGTGTACATTTTCGGTTGATTATGACAACAATAATTTATCAAAAAATAATAAAATAAGGGTGTAAAAACCGGGTCTGGATCACTAACCTGGAAGATGTCTGTTAAGTGTGTTCAGTGCAAACAATGTGGCCATGTTCACTCAATTACCTAATTTACAGGTATATAATTACCAGATGCCTTTAGTAAATTGGGCGCAAAATGACGCCGATGGTGCAATTTATTTTAAGTAAATGACCCCCTCAGACCTGTCACCAAACAGCTTACGTACAGGGCCATCTCTGACAGCTGCTCCTTGGTAAGGTTCAGAGGGTGATTGTAGACTGTTATTCCGTATTTGCGTCTGTCCAGGTCAGGTGGCAGGTTGGCACGCAGTAGACCGTTATTCATGATGTTCACGAATGATGCCATGGCATGCCATCCTTTATTATTGAACCAGACCTGGGACAGCGCAGGTCACAGGTGAATGAAAAGATCAGGAAAAGGTTGAGACTGAAGACTGAGATTAAAGGACTAACTCACTTTCACATTGTTTTGGCTGCTGAGGCCTGTAAGGACATCTGGTAGTCTGTGAAGAAGCTGATCAAAGGAACTGTTCTGCAAAAGAACAAACACAGACAAATACCATTTTCACATTTATGAAGAAAATGCTACGGTATTGTGAGTGGTTGCCAGGTTGTTAATTTATGGTTGCTAGGGTGTTGCTATATGGTTGCCAAGATGTTGTGAGTGGTTGCGAGGGTGCTGCTATGTGGTTGTTTATTGGCTCAAGTCAAAGCTTCTATGATATTCAACTAAAAATCTACTAAATACATCAGGTGACCCACCTCTGCAATGCTGTAGCGTCTTCTAATTGCCAACACAGACTCTTCTAGGTAATGAGGTTCATCCACAGCCTGAGAGCTTTTAGCCCCCAGAGAAAAACCTCCATATCTAAGGAAAATGATAACAGTCTAAATACACATCAAATCAAACTGAAGAAACATATTGTATGTGGCACTTACCTAAATTCATTCACCCATTTCTTTGTCTTAATGCTGGGTTAAAGTAAGAAACATGGGCATTACACACTTGTGCTATCAAAAACAGCTGTTTTGTCATATTAAAACTCAGTTGCATAGAACAAATAGTAGAAATGTAACCTTTTCTTCAAAATCTGTGGATACGTTTTGATGAGGTAGTCAGAAATGTTGCGACCTGTCAAATTCTGCAGGATGTCACCTGTCAATCGTTTCATCTGCAGAGGAAAATGACAATGTGTTTTATGCAGACCAAAAACCATGTCAGACAGTAACTGTGAAACAAAAAATGGCTAAAATCTTTTAATATCACCATGAAATTAAAACTGACAATTGTTTTTTTATGGAATATTGCAGTGTTTATTATAAATTATTTAACAGTTCAAATAATTACTTTTTTAAATTCATGTGCCTCGTAATCTTTAATCAAAAGCTGAACCCCCCTTCCCCCTCGCAACAATATTACTTTTCTTCATGATTTATGTCCCGGGGCAACTATGGGACTGTCTTGACTGTCCAATGGCCAGGGAATTTCTTTATACCCAGCTTCCAATGATCCAATCAATTGTTTGTTTAAACTATAGTTTAAACAAAGTGTTACTATACATACTTCAATATAACTTAAAGTAGTGAATGAAAATTGGACCTGTGGGGGTGGGAGACCTCCCGCTCCTTCAGGACAGTCGGGCAGCATTCTGCGGATATTCTCAGTACTGCACTCACAGTCAGGGGACGGGCTCTCTGCACTCCAGTTGCCCTTATTAAAGAGCTGCCATGTGCTGTAGGGAATCTGAGGCCGGAGAAACCTGGAACTGACGTCCTCTGAACACTCCAGGTTACTGAAAAACCCACAGTCAAAAACACACGTCATGTCACATTGACTAAACATACAGCAACATATAAGACGTGCCTCAAATGACAGAGGTTGTACCTGCTTGAGTTCATACACTGGGTCCCAAACCCAGGTGGATTCAGCAAAGCATCTAGAAGGTTCTGCATGACCAGGTCATTTGGGGCATCATTGCTTTATGAGGAAGAGACAAACAAATGAACAGACATCAGCATGTGAGGGCAGATGTTTCTTGATATCGTCTGCCTCTACAGAGTATGTACCTGTAAAATGTGAACTGTTCTCCATACATCCACGGCTGGAGCTCCAGTGGTGGATATTTCCCAAACGGTGGGACGATGAGACTGAACAGTAGAGCGACGAGAACAAAAACTGCAGGTAGAACAATCTGGAAACAGGATGATGTCATAGAAAGATCTGATTGATTTTTTGTCATATACATTACATTACATTGATGCATAGGGCAGACACTTTTATCCAAAGCGACTTATAGTGCATTCAAGCTTTATTATAAGTAATAATAATATAATAAATAATACATTATTAATAATAATGTATACTATACATTATTATAAGTATACTGACAAATAAACATCAATTTCTAGGCTCAGGTAACACAGGGAAAGAGTAAACATTGTTCATTTACATATACTACTGACACAAATTTACACATACTACTGCAGTTAAAGTTACAGTAAAGATGCAGTGTGTTATTTCTTCACTAGCAGCACCATTAACAACACAGAACTGCAAAAATAATGACCGTGTCCAATGTCTGTCAGTGGTTAAACAAACAGGAAATTTGTTTGGAAGAGAACCAGTCAGAGAACCAAACAGGAGGCAGAGAACCAGTCATTTCTGTTAATGACAGATGAATTGGTCTAGCAGATGTACTGGTGTGTGATATCTGTGTACCTGTGCAAAGATGCCTCTGCGGCTGCGGAGAGCATATTTTAGTCTCTTGGTGAAAAGCGCTCGTAGCTGCTGCCATGTGAGCCACCAGCCTGTGAGAGGAGCCCCGCCCCCCTGACCCACTCCACTCAGCGGTTCAGTCTCCTGGGCCTCTGTGTGCCACAAACACCTGCTTGTTAATCACGGGTCATTACAGAAGTTCTGATGTGCTCTACTGTCGTCAACACTGTCTACAGTCTGATTAGTTTTTGTCATTTGTACCTTTCCTGATTGGCTGCTTCCGTCCTGCCAGTGAAGCAGAGAGAGGGGCACAACGAAAACATCTTTAATACACCTGACATATAAATTCAGGGGAGGGTGGGATTTTATGCAATTGGTAGCCCTTTAAAGCTATTGCTAGCCCCTCCAGAATTGTCTATCCTACCTTCAAAAACAGCCATTTGGAGGTATCCCAATTTGCACACTATCCACCCTAAACATACTGTTGCCAAATCCCAAATAATAGTTTGTTGACTGGAGAGTTTGCTCTTTACTTTGGAATTTGTGTATTCAATTATGCTTTTTTGGCTAATAATACCTACAATTCCATGTAAAACTGTAATTTGTTCATAATTATGCACCTGCAAAACAACATGCAGAAGAAATGCAGAATGCAGATTTGTTATTCAAATTGGGAGGCATTTTTTTTCCTCAGAGACTCATTAGTTATGGAATGAATTCAGTTACCTATATCTTTGGACTCCCTCTGGTGGCCTGGAGACGCTACAGGGTCCTCAGGGTCTGCATCCACACCAGTCTCCTCTGCCACTCGCAGAAAGATCTAAAAAAAATTAGGTGTATTTAAATATTACTTTGTAAATATTTGTTAGTTGTCTGGTAAAGCTCCGTCTGCCCACACATGGATCTATGGCAGTAACACATAATCTTGTTACAACAGTCACGTAAAAATCAGCCCTCTCTAATTAGTCTGTTTATTTTTAGACACACACAGATTTAAGGTTTGCCTTGCTTGGTGCCAAAACAGGATAATGACGTGGACTTGTGACAAGTACACCACAACCTTGAACTTCAGACAGCAGTAAATCCTCTTTACAGACATGAAAGGGAACATTGTAGGTGTTTATCCACTATCTCACCTCTTCTATCGTGGTGTCCGACAGCCCGTAACTGACCACGCCAAACTCAGCCTGCCGTTTGTCCAGCTCATTCAGGAAGATGGCGAGACTGCCGTCCTCAGAGGTGGAGTGAGGCAGGTTGATCACTGCCTCTCTGCCGATATCCTCCACCAACTGAGCATCAGGGATGTACTGCTGTGCAAGAGCCACCAGGGTGGACACATCTAAGACAGGAAGTGTTTCAGTGGCTTTAGATGTTAAGTCCTGATTTAAACAGCATGGAAACACTAGAATAGACTAGACTCTTTAAAGATATGGCCTCCTTACCTTAGGAATATAATTATCTTGGACAGGGTCTTAAGACATGAAATGCAAACAATCCCAGGAAAATCTGTACTCACCAAATCCATTATCCTCGCTGCCCAATCCAGTGTCATCACTTAAAGAGGAATCACTGTCCTGAAACACGGAAACAGTGTGAAAGTTATGGGACGTATAAAAATGTTCAATGATAAGATACTTTCTTCAATCCCATCATTATATGCAGGGCCAGCTACTGTAGCTTGACAACTAACCAACAAGATTAACTAAATCAGTCATTCATAGGTTGAAAACCTAAACACTGTGGCATTGTGGTTCTATTAAAATGTTGCTCTGTTTGTTCGCGTGACCTGACCAGCCTCATGTAGCAACACTTGCACAACCTATGCTGTGGGTTTGGGACTGTTTATCTGACTATACAACAGAAATGAAAGGAGACCATGAGCAGGTTACACATATGGGTAGATAAATCATTTTTAAAGTTCATGAAATACTTCACATTCTCGTAGGATACATAAATTATGATGTTTGGCACCAGGTGTGTTTCGAATGTGACCTTCTTGACATGTGTAGTTAAGTTTCTTCTGCTTTAAAATCATCTGAGATCATCTCACCTTGGTCACTGCAGTTGAAGGTAGTTTGCCAGTGCTGGTGCTGCTGGGTGTCCTATGCATCTCTCTCTTGACCAGTGTCAGGTAATATCCTGTACCGAGACGTGCCTTGAGAAAAAGAGGTGTGCCACAGCAGCACAGCTTCCCCTGGGAAATAATGGCAATGCGATTGCCCAGGAGATCAGCCTCGTCCATGTAATGTGTAGACAGAATGATAGTGCGGCCTAAACAAAACAGTGTTTAGTCTGACATCTGACAAACCAATATATTGCAACTGAGGCAGATTTTTCAAAAGGCTCTAAGTGACCTTCCCGGTATTTCAGCAGAAGGTCCCAAATCCCACGGCGAGAGTAGGGGTCGACTCCGGCTGTGGGCTCATCCAAGACCACGACCTTTGACCCCCCTATGAATGCAATGGCCACTGATAGTTTTCTTTGCATGCCGCCTACCAATAAAGACAAAATAAAATGCTTCTGAACACAGGTATGTAACAAGTGTCAAAGCACCACAGGCCACAGTTGAAACCCTTCAACAGGAAAAATTATTTTATACTTAAAAAGTAGGCTTTACATGCCAGAATGGACTACAGTGAGCCTGGTTAATATAAGATGGATGGATAAGGAGAAAAGGTTAAAAAAGCGCTTGGTGATGTCATTCAAAACAGTTGTTTTGGAGGCAGAACAAATTGTTGTATTTTGACAAAAGATTATGAAGACAAACTCTATTTCTTAAAAATAAAGTGCACTAATAAATCATGCACAACAAACGTGTCTTAAGAAAGTAAATAGGAACAACTTAGATTCCATGGTGACTACAGCATCTGAACGCATTTGAAATGTAAACCTACCTGAAAGATTCTTGGTCTGCTCATGACGCTTATGTTGTAAGCCCACATCCTCCAGAAGAGTGTTCATCTCTCCCTTCACCTCCTCCATGCTCATACCCTTCATTCGGCCGTAGAACCACACATGCTCCTCCACAGTCAGGCTTCAAAAGCACAGGAGAAAACATCAATACCTGCTCATCAGCTCTTCTTAAGTGAGAAATGTTTTAGGTGTAGTTCACAACTACATTTTAAAGTAGATTTTTTGTTTTATCAGTTAAAGCTTTTTGCTGGTAATATGTTTCTTTAAATAAATGCCACTTGGTTTGATTACTTGTTACTTTTTAAGGTCACTGCATGCTACCGAATAATTTCAAAGAATACCATGTAAAAATAAACCCTGGTACTACCCTGGTGGTACTTAATATAATTTCATGGTAATATATTTTAAAATCTCACAGTAACAAAATGATACATTTGGGTACTTTTTATAATGAAGACTTGAGCCCTACATGTCGAATAAGACATTGTGTTGGGGACAAACTCCCAGAGTTCTGCGGATAATGTCCATGTCTGTCCTGATGTCCATTCCCTTCACATATATCGTACCAGCGGTCGGAGGAAACAGGCCTGTTAGAATTGACCTGAGAGACAATTAAAACATTACGTCACACTGAATGATTGCAGTTGTGATCTTATATATAAGCTCAATACAGTTGAAGTTTTATCAAATATTTCAATGTTTGGACCCTTACATGGTGGTTGTCTTGCCAGCACCGTTGTGACCCAGAAAGGATGTTATTTGTCCCTCATAGAACTTAATGTTCAGATGATTGACAGCGAGCTTGGCCCCTTTTTTGTAAATCTTTACTAAGTTCCTTATGGAAACTCCCAGAATGAGATTTGTTGGCTCCGCCTCAATCCGATCTGGAAAAACAGCAGAATCGAGAACTGATCAAAAAAGGTCCAGTTTTCATTCCGAGCTCAGTGTCACTCACAGTTTGATGCTCTTACCATCTTCGTCTGTCGGAGCTGGAGGAATGGGTAAGCCCACCTCCAGTGGAATCCCTCCCCAGTAATTCAGCTGGAAGATAAAGTACCAGGGTCTGGGGATCCCATACTGCCCTGTGAAACACTTACAATTACTGTCACACTTTTACATACAGACTAAATCCACACCGGGAGCACATTAACAGTAGAATAATCAATAGTCTCAACTTCCTGTTCGCACATGGAAAGATCCCTTACCTGGAAAAACAGCTTCTATGTACCAGGTGGCCAATGCGTAGATGACAGCATCGACATACAGCATGACAATGGAGGTGGTGAAGTTGTAACTGTCTCCCTCCATGGGACTGGACCTCAAGTTAAACCACTGGATTCCAACACCCTGTTCCTCATACTGAGAGAAATACTCACAGCCAAAACCAAAGGCCACCGGAGACAGGAAGCTCTAGAAGTAAACATACTTTATCAGACTAAATTCAATATTGGTCAGTCTCTAAGTGACTCCTAAGATTTTTACCATAAAATGGGGCTAATTAGAAGCCCCATTTTAGCCATTAGAAAAGATTACCAGTGAATGATGACTTAAATTCCTGACTATTTCCCACACAAATCTTTGTTGTGGCTTGAGGCTCTGAGCAAAGTGCAGAAGTCTTATGAACAAAGTTTGCCTGTCCAAAACATGTGATTTAGTAGCTGGATCTTTTTTTTTCTGTTTACAGATGTGCGGTAACCTTAAGTACATCCCTGACATTTTCCAGGAAAATAACTTTTTTTTACCAAAACCATTATGGATTACGGCTTTGAAAACATTTATTTTTGTGATCGACGAAGAAAAGAAAATTATACTTTGCTTGACAAGATGGCAGGGTGAATTATTACTTTAAAACACAAATCCAATCAATTGTTAATGTATTTATGTAATACTGCTGTTGTTCACAATGGTACAGTTTGAAAGTTAAAAGAAACAGAAATAAAAAATCATCTGGAAAGCTCTTGTTGAAGCTGCACAAATCTGACTGGTTATCAGAAGGGTCAGCCAATGAAAGCTCTCACCGCTAAAATCCTGTGTGTGCTGGTCAGATATTCTCTCCAGGCCACACACAGCACATACGGCAGGTACAGGGTGAAGTAAATGAGCCCTCCACACGCTGCTGCCAGGTTGGCACGCGAGAAGAACGTACTGATGAGGAAGCAAAGCATGATGGTGGCCGTAGCAAATGCAGTCAGAAAGAAGAAGACAACGGCTGGGTCACTGTAGGGTAAAATATCTCCAATCTGAAGGAGAGAGTAAATCGAACAATTAACCGCAGTTATTTCAGACTTGACAAGTTTGCTTGGGTGAGAATGTCAATGTAAAATGTGTCACTGCCATAAATAACCAAACTTGTTGAAGAAAACTAAATTAGAAGGGAAGTGGCAACCACAGTTAGTTGCACATAAGTTTAGGTCTCCAAAGACCATAAATGTAACTGTAATGGCTGTAGAACCCTAGCTGTGTTTTTACACTACAAATGTTCACCTTAAGGGCGGCGATAAGGAGTCCAGCGCTGAAAAGGAAGGGCAGGAAACTGCTGATGAACCAGCTGAGCCACAGCATCCCAGAGCTCAGTCCCATGATACGCATGGTTTCTTTCAGTCGAGCCTCTTTCTCATACACCACACCTTTTATGATCATGGCCACTGAATAGATCCATGCCAATGTCATGAATAGAGGCAAAGAACGATTCAAGACACGGATGAACCTACACACCAGGAAACAAGAAAAATAAGTGTGGGTCATAATTTTATGATTCATTTTCAGTTACTATCAAAAAAGCAATTTACATATTGACTTATAGTTAACATGTATATCTGTTTATCTCAAGACATGTTTAGGTTTTGTTACTTGTTATTTTTAGGCATTGTTACATTTCTTACAGGGTTATCAAAACCCTGAATAAACAGATCTGACGTGTTGGGTTAAACAGGGTTAAACTCACACATCATCTACAAAGCAGGGGTAAGGCATCTGCTGGACGTATATGCCTGTGTTTGATTCTTTATCTGTGTGCACACGGGTCACAGCTCTCTCCACTAAATCCTGCACATAAATAAAACCGCCCCAAACGTAGCGAAGGTCACTGAAGGGCTCGGCAGCCGGGCCTGGATCCCAAAACCTGCCACATTACAGGACATCAGCTTGAGTAAACAAATGACAATAGAAGCCCCATACAATTCAGTAAGTGTGGGCAATGAAATATACTTGTCTTTGATTTTGTTTGTGCGGGTCACGTCATCAATGTCCATACGGATCTTGTACTTGACATGTGGAGGCAGTGAGGATGATGAAGGATCTGGGAGGAGGAAGACAATTCCGGCCCAAAACTGACGGTCTTCAAGTAGCTCTAGGGCTCTTTTGACCAGCTCACCCTCTGTGTCCACTCCCTCCAGTTTATTTAAGGAAAAGCACTAAACCAATATTAAAAATATATAATAATGAATATCACAGGACTATGACTATGGACTATTCCAGTTGGCTCTGTGGGGTGTGTCAATACCTTAGTGAGCTCTGAAAGCGTGCTAATGGTGCTGTTTAAATCTTGGTACAGATCCAGCCAGGTGGGCGGAGCTCCATCCTTACGGGGCATGTCTGGGTCGGGTGTGGAGAGAAACCGGGCGATGCGAGAGGCCGTCCAGGAGGTGTTCTCTAAGCGTAGGTTCACGACTACTGCCACCTCAGGCCTTCTCAGAAGATCCTGCAGGAGGCGAATTTCCACACTACTCTCCATGAAGGTTCTGATTCTAGGACCCACTTCCTGCCACGCCTCCTGCACCTCCCTCAGAATCTGGAAATCCTGAAATGTCTTGTTCACCTGGAGGATGATTTCAGGAAAGTTACACAGATTACACAACAGACATAATGCACTTCAGTGCCTGAAGGGGGCGGTACCTCTGCCATGACTGCACGGGTGACCGGTGTGTCAGGTGTGTATAACAGCTTCCCGATGAACAGTGGTTTGATGCCACGCCACACAATCCGTGACAGAGGATTTGACTCCAGGTTTCGAATTAAGTTTTCACAGAATGGAGCTAAAAGACCAAAAACCCAAAAAGATTAATACATTGTATTATCATCAGTACATTTACAGTTACCCCCTGATGTACAAACTTTAAAGGGTATGAACTGACATCACTTTCCCACAGGAACACGCCCCCTCAGTCGGGCTGAATGGCAAAACACTGCAACACTGCAGACAATCTAACCACACCCATAGCGGTACACAAGGGTCATCATAATGGTTGTTTTTAAATGAACAGTGACAAAAACTTTACAATTACAGAGAATATCCATCCTTTCTCAGAACCCGCTTATTTTATGCAGGGTTGCAGGAGGGCTGAACAGGTAGGAACACCCTGGATATATGGCCAGTCCATTGCAGGGCTACACAGAATATAAGATGCTAAATATTTAATTGATGTGTAGTCAATACAATACAATGACCTAGGGCAACTGAAATGGCAACCTGGATTCCAATTGTATTTGCTCCTCTTTACTGTAGCTTTTGTCAGCATGTAAAAAGATTGCTCCAACTTCTTGTTAAATCTATCTGTACAGCTAATCTCAGTTCGTTCCCCTTTTAAATGTGTTATTTGTGTTTTGCTGCATTCAAGATGAACACCAAAGCTGCCTCTTCGTTTTATACCTCTATGGGTGTGGCCACAGTAGCCTCCGCCCACTGTGACATCAGAAAGATGAATACATTTGAAACACTTACTGGTGGTGTTGTCATTTTCTAGGTCTGTTTCCTCTGATCCATTTCTGCCCAGAAAAGATTTGATGTCATGGTCTTCATACCAGTTGAAGGAGGGGATTCTCTCTCCACCCACCTCCGGGTGGCCACACATGATCCTGGAGAAGGCACGAAAGCTCTCGCGCGGCAGTGCAGAACGGTTTGTGGGTGTTAAAAGTCTCAGTTCTGAATTGAGCTGCGAGAAACTGGAGAGAGAGGAGATCTAAGAGACAAGAGAGAGAGAAAGATTCAGAGCTGTCACGTGAACATGGACGTCCATCCATTACATCATAATACATTATTTATTTATTTATTGTGTATATATCATGCAGTTTCACAGAGTGACGGATCTGAGAGTGGGAACTCTGAGAGTTGAGATCTATGCACCTAAAGTCTGTGTTAACGCATCTTTTTGTGGTATATATGGCACATCAGATGTGGTCTTTGCACCATCTTTACAGTATACATTTTGAGAAGACCTTATTGGTCAACGTCTCTTGTACATTTTATCCAGATATGTTACAAAGGATAAAATATGTTGTTTTATGGTATTTTGGTGTGATACAAAGAAACTTTGGCCACATACGTCGTCCATAATGGATGCCAGTTCCTGAGACACAGAAGAAACGGCCCTGCTGAGGAGTCGCAGATCCGCTGCATTCGCTCTTAGTCTTTCCCTCTGAGAGAAACAAAACATACATTACAAATAACATAGATATACTGTATGAAACATGAGATTTCAGGTGGGAGTGACTACTAAAACTTCAAAGTTTTAAAAACTGTTTTGATTGGAATAAAAGAACATGGTTGAACTATAAACGTACTGACCGTAAGGATCTTACTGAAGTCCAGTTGGGAGAGGAAGATCTGCTCTGCTCTCTGCATAATATCTGAGGGCACCGCACACAGCGCCCCCTGCAGCTCAGGGAAAGAATCTCCAGCTTTAACCTTCAGGTAACGACTCAAAAGAGACGCATTACAGACGATGTCAGACAGACGCAAGCCTCCACCTGCTAACGCCACCTTGAAAACAACACAGACAGAACAAGATCTTCATGAAGCAAAGTGATGACATCATAGCATTCCTATCAAGAGGAGGTTTATAACAATTACATTTTCTTACCACTTGGAGATTAAGTCGTGCCCTCAGGAGCTGATCAACATACTCTGAGGGAAGGCTGGTGTTTGACCTCAGGAAGGAGGAGAAGCTTTCATTGGCTCTGAGATATTCTCCTACTGGAAGATCTAAATGTATGACAATCATAAAAGCATTGAAAATGTTACAAGCTTTAATTTGAACACTATTCTGACATTTTTCATCATTACATATTAACAAGTAAAATACAATCTGCTCTTATTAGACATCTAATCCTGTTAATAATGTTGAGAATTTGACACAGACTTTGTTCTGGATTTGCATGGCATGTGCAAGGCACTGAATGTGGCCCTGCTGTTCAAAAAAAGAGGATTGTGGGAATTTCACAGGACAAAAACAACCGCTTTGTTTCCCCTTGGGTTCTCTGTAAAACCTTGCAGAAAATTTCACAGAGGTTCTCTTTCATAGCTCATGAGACTCATTGAGTTCTCAGACATGTTTTATTAATAACAAACTTTGTCTCAGATGTCTCTCCAAAACTTTTGAGAAACAAAAATAGACATTAATGGGACAGTCGCTGACACACAAGAATTTAAGGGAAAAGTTCATATTTAAATGTTCTGACTTTGACTGCATGAGCACAGTTTGAGATATTGCTGAGACCTTTTCTAAATCTTTAGAAAAGACACATGTAACATTACTGGGGACAGTAGATAAATCTACTGAGACAAAAACTACATTTTTTCTATTTCTGTCAAAGAGGAACAATGGAGAATCTAATTTGTGATTCAGTTTCCTTTTAACTTCTACAATAGGACTTAAAACTTAAACTTCTTCATCAATATGTCATACTTGGCCAGGCATCTGGTCTTTCCCCGAGTCTCTGGACGGCCAGTGACAGGTCCTGTAGGCCAGTGAGAGCAGTCCGGTTTCCACTGACAGTCAGAACGGTGCCGATATCAACCAAAAGCCGCGAGAGTCTATAAACAAGGGAATAAACCTTCATCAACCACTCGGGCCAATTTGGATAAATCAATGATGCATTGTTTGAGGTTACAGAGGGCTTCTCACATGGAGTTGTCGAAGTTGCTCACTCGGCCGGGCGTCTCTCCAGGCGTGGGGTGATGAAAGCAGGGGTTGTTTATATTGCAAATGATGCCCTGGAGCCATGCCAGTGTGCCAGCTGATGGAAGAGCCTTGTTAGGAAAATGACCTAATATAAGAAAAAGACAACATCAGCTTTATATTAAAGATGTGCATGTTTATTCACAGTCTAACACCTAAGACAATTATTAATAACCATTATGATTAATATGAGGTACAATCAAATAAGGATAATAAATCATATCAGTGACATAAATAAAGCTGTTTTATCATACATTAGGGTGATCTGCCACTTTGCCATCACAACTTACATACTACTAATTTTATGTTAGTAACCACACTTATTATTATTATTATTATTTATTCAATATGCAACCAAAGATTTGGGCTTTTGCACTACTGGCATCATCAAATGGCAAAAAATGAGAATGACTTCAAATAATGACTTTCTCAAACACTACTCACCTATTACAGACAACCTATTACACTATTACACTATTGGTTGAGTCAAAACGTCACAGTGTCTGGCTGGTCAGAATATTCAAATAAACAAAGCAATTCAACCCTCACAGCAGAGACACCCATAACCCAACACTCATGAATACAGCAGATGTTTAGATTAATAAAATATACTAAATCATTACTTTCAAACTACAATCAAATCAACTCACTACTTCTAATAACTTCATTTCTTCAATAATAAGATTCAACATTTTTCAAGTGAGCTGTCAGAAAGGTTACGACTGTAAAAACAATGTCACGAAGGCTCAGTAATGTCCTGGTTTTCACTACATCTAATCAGCTTAACTGCACTGCCACCTGCCAAGAGGGCAAGGAAACACACGCAAACAGTCACTTACACTGGCTCTGTTTATATGGCGGGTGTGATTGACGGACAGCGATGAGGATGAGGAAGAGGAAAAGTGGCCAGAGAAGTTCAATGACCAGTTGGACCTGTGAAGAAAGATCATCACCGTGTTTTACTACAGTACGTCCTGTACGCAGAGTGTATGAGTGTTTTGTGATTGGGCTAAAGTGGTGACACCTTGTTTCTCCTGCGGTATGTGAAGTTCTTCCACAGCAGCAGGTACAGCTGAGTTCCAATGGTCATGATGGAAGGCACAGATCTATGCTGCCATGGTAACGCAGGAAACCTACAACATCAATAAACAATGGCACTGTTGCACAATGTCGGTCCATCTCATCAAAGAGACAAATGAAGAAAATGAATGGATGAATTTTGTAAAGTTTAAAGCTTGATCTCTAGCTTTAACTGTCACTCCCTGACCATGAAATCCTCATTATCCTAATTGGCTTACATTTAGGACAGAAGAGTGTCTTCCAAACAGGACACAGACAAACATGTCTAGCATGAGTTTGTGTAGGACATAAATGTTATTGTACAAAACAATGAACAAAATTATTATAGGCTCTCTGACAGCCACATAAAGATCTGACAGTATCAAAATAGTTAGTCACTGCTGTTATAACATTTTCTTAAGTACATCACCACAAAATGCTTTTTCTAACTGCCAGATTCATTTCGACAATCTGCAGAAAGACACTGTATAGAGACTAACAAAATACAAACAACATATATAATATGTAACATATACACATGTATAATCTAAGCAATGCCACGTAAGGTGCAGTAAATAGTTATAAAATAAATAAAATACAATAATTTTGCTAGCGACCATTATTGCGTTGATCCTGGTAATAAACAGATATTATAGGATATAATAATAATATTAATAAGTAATGAATCATTCAAAAGGTGAGGTCTGCGTATCAAATGATTCCTACTTACGGTCCTGTACTTTTAGCTACCGCTATATAACCTATCGCTATATATTAACAACACTATAATAACCTTTATGTTGTTACCTTTCGTTTTATCCTTATTCCTTTTCTTCATGAATTGTAAGAGTCTGTATTCTTGTCGTTTGTTGATGCGCTACCGGTGTTACAAGATCACTTTGAGGAAGCTGAAATGTGGGCGGAGTTTCCATTCAAAACACTGAAGCCACATTGAGCTCTGAACCAATCATGTATTCCATACTAAGAACATCTAGCCAATCATATGCTTCGTGTTTCTGTAACACCCGCCCATTTTTGTTACATTTGAAACCAACTTCCGGCAACTGGGTTGTTACGTAATGACGTTTTGAAGCTTAGTGGTTTTGAAACGTCCCACCAACTTATAAAGGTTATTTAATAAATCTGGGGGAAATCGTAAAGAATACCAGGGTCATACTTTACCTCAAAATGTAATTTGTAACCATTAAGCACATTTAAATCCTACATGTAATTATTGTAATGTGTCCAGGTGAACAAAATATTTTGCTTAGCTTTGTCGATCTTTTACTGTCTCTGTAGAACATGAGGATTAATAACGTGCAAAACACGTAGAAATGAAAAAGCTGTGAATGAATTATGATATACATATTGTATGATCTGAGTCTATTTAAATTAAATGTAAAGTTTACAAAGCATTAATGGCAAAAATACTCAGGGTTTTCCTCAAAGAACATTATTTATAGTGCTGTGCAGTTGTACCTTAATAAATAAACATGAGTCAATAAAAATGCTTGCATGCATTTTTAATAAACATCCTATACAGCAGTTATTAAAATATACCTCTCTATTTAGCCAAATAAAAAACAAACAAACAGGGTCCCATTTATTTTTACAGGCACTAAATTTTGAGCTCTGTAAAGATGTTGAGCATGTAAACATTTAAAAAAACTGAACAAAGTCATTACATCAATACTGAAGCGCAAGAAGCTTAATTCGCATGTATGATGTTTAATCTAACTGTGGATTCTAATGCATAGTCATTAAAACACAAGGCTTTTCTTCAGGCACCTTGGCTTAGCAGCATTATCACAAATAAATGTGTTACAAACCATCAGTTAATAATTAGATAGCATTTCAGTTTCTAAACAGCTTTAAAATGAAGATCCATTATCTGTGTATCATTTACAGTGTCCAGCTCCATATTGTGTTTTTGAGATATGTATTATATTAAAAGTTGAATGTGATGGTGAGGACCTGAGAGGAGCAGAGGCCTCTTAAAGGAACACAGGCTGATCTAGTCCAGTCAGGAGACGGTATGTTGATGTTGGCATAGTCTTCAGATGAATCTGTTATCAATGAGATCAAATTTATTGAAAGCTTATTATTTATTGAATTTAAAGTTGTAAAAAATGTGTCATGTATTTTGTTCTTTTAGATAATAGAAATATTTTATTTCTAGTTTTTTTTATTAAACATTATTTTATTAAATAACTAGAAAAGTAAACAATTAGCAATAGTCAGATTTCTTTTAACATATTCCATTCTGAAGAGCAGATTTCAATTGTTTTTGCATAATTTGGGACACAAACAATTTATGTAGAATCATACATAAGTGTGCAATATTTGTCTAAAATTCATTTCCATCCAGTCGTTTCTGATTAAGTAAACTTCAACAATTTGCTTTCTAGTGAACAGTGAATGAGTTGATGGTTTTGGTATGAACAAAGGCTAAATTGATCTGTAACTGATGTATAATACACCAGGTATTGTCTACACTGTCTGACCGATCTGATTTCTTGCAAAAGAGAAGTGTGGACAATTAGATGTGAAATCAGATTTGTGTGCAGTGTGAACAGAGTCTAAGTGCTCATCTCACCTCTCCTACAGCATTAGACAGGATGTGAATGATCTTCTCGTGGGGTGTGGCTACAACACTCTGCCCGTTAATCTCAATAATGCGATGACCAACTCGAATCCCCCCCCGCTCAGCGATTCCTCCCCTCATTAAACTGCAAATCTATGGCAGCATTAAATATTTCATTAAAACTCCATAAACAGACAGAACATTATACACTTTACATGTCTTTCAATGGTTGTACACTGTTGCTTACAATCCCATCCTCCACGCTGAACCCCAACTGATACTTGGGGTCTGGGCGCTTGATAATCGCCATGGTGACAGGTGGACAGTGGACAATGCTGAGCTTTACAACTGACAGACCCTTCAGGTCCTAGAGATAATAAATGACAATACATCCCGGCAGTTAGATGCAGAGCAGTCAGGTATTTGAAATGTTTTTACTATGATTGTTTTATTTATCTTACTCGTATGATGCTTTGGCAGGTAGTGATGGGGAGTCCCACAAGACTAGTGCCGTTAACGGACATGATGCGATCCCCTATGCTCAGCTCGCCGGAGCGTTCAGCAGGACCCCCATGCAGCAGGTTGGCTACAACAACGGTTGGCAAGATGGATCCCCAGCCAGACTCCACGATTGCTACACCTAATATCTCCCCTGGCTTCTTTGATATGCACACCTGAAAATCAACAGATTTGGAAAGATTTATTATTTTAAACTAGCTAGGAGTTCAGTTATATTTTTAGTCAATTTTATTTTTAAATCTATTTTGATTATTCATAAATAGTTTTATTTATTTTTAATCTTAAAACAAATTGTTTTAACAGATCTAAAAACTGTAGTCCTTTTCTTTGCAATTGTTTTTATCAACACTATTTTGTTTTAATAGTTTTAGTTCACTGCTGGTTTCAGTCTTCATAATAGTTTCTGTTAATGATAAACGTGCTAGATATTTATATTACAGCAACAGAAGTTTTAACAAAGATCTATGTAGAGGAAAAGCAGTCATACCTCTCTGAGGTTTTCAGAGCGTGAAAAGTGATCCAGGTCTCCGTTATACAGCTCCTGAGTGCCGAGGTAATCACTGTACTCGCCCGGCCGCAGGTCACTGGCTTTAATTCCGTTAGCAAACAGAAACTGCTGATACGCGACACCGAATGCCTGACCGATAGCTTGTGCGATGACCTGAGCCTGTGGCCAACACAAATGAACACAAACAACTCAGAAAATGGTATCGTTCTTAAAAAAGCACAGACGAAGACACACGTTGGGGTCAGCTTACACCGGTTGCGCCTGGGTCCAAAGTTGCCCCTACAAACCAAGCCAATGGTCGACACCCAGTGGCCAAGTTGTTCATCGTCTACATGAAAAGAAATAGCTTTCCGTACCAGTAGGTGGCAGTAGTCTGTATTCGTTACTTAAAACAGGAAACCAGGAAAACAGGAAACAAACATAGCAGCGCTTGTTTACCAGTTTCAAACAAATCTTGCTTCCAGACAGTTATCTTTATGAAGTATTTGCATGATGGAATGAGACATGCAATAAAGCAGCGTTTGTTGTTTGCTTGCTTCGTTATATCTATTTTTTATAACTGGTTTGCTAATCCAACAATAAGAAAGATCAAACTTGCCTACATGCTGAATCAGCTGAAAACTGATGGGGACCAACTTCAGCTGACAGTGCATAAGACTCATTAAACTAAGTAGGCTGACGCCCCAAAACTGCCAACCATAGGCTTGGTGTGTTCTGGGCATTAGATAATCAATACAAACCTCTGCAAACCTTGATAAAACACATAGTGCTAACAGTGACATTGAACTACAAATGTCTGCAATAGTCAAAAAAGCTTCACTTACATCATCTGAAGAAAACACATGGCAGATCATCCAGCACTTTTTCGGTGGTGCTGTAGAGCTGTCTGTTGAATCTGCCGTCTTGCGGCCAGCCAGCTTCCTGCGGGCCATCAAAACCACAATGTTCTCAATGTCTGCAATGTATGAAATCATCTGCAAAGCGTGGTCCATCATGGCCTCCTGGAACCATTGGGGAAGAAGAGGAGAAATCAGCCACACATCAGAAAACAAAGAGCATCACTGAGAATTTTGTACCCGACCTGCGTGTCTGCACTCAACACTTTGATTCTCTGTGTGGAAATGAACAGATCCACCTCGGTCATAGGCTGTGACTCTCCCTCAGGTGCCTGAATATTACATAAACACATACAAATATCCAACTGAACAATTCTGTTCACATTAAATAGTACTAGTTTAAAAGGTCAGCTCTATCCCCCCAAAAAATGATGTCATCATTTACACACCCTCATGTTATTCGTCATGTTTTTTTTTTTTGATCCCACATTTTCCCATTTATTCTCATTCGCACTAACTTATTTTGTGTTCAAAAAAAGAGAAAAGTCATACATGCTTGGAATCACATAAGTGAGTTGAAGATAACAAAATGTTCTGTTTTGATATTCTTTAACCTTGATGCGGTCCACAGCTTCTTGTGCTTGGGCCATACGGGCGTTGGTGGAAGGATTCTTGTCTGACTGCAGCTGTGTAGAGCCGAGATATTTAGCCCCAAAAACCACTCCATCCAGGAGATCTTCAGGGTCACAAGGACCAGGCACTAAACAACCACATAATTACATGTTCAAATATACACTCCACAAGATCATAAAATAGAAACATCTGCATTCAGCCACATACCATTCTTATACGCAGCCTGTGCCTCAACTTCCTGTTCAAAAAAAGATAAACCAAACCTGTGTGACATCAACAAAAGCTAATAATTGTATCACAAATAAAAACAGGTGTTGATAGTCTCTCACCTGATCATTGCTCTCCCCCACAGACTGATCTGGGGTCAAACTTTCGGACGCCACCCATTGACCCTCCTCTGCAATTCCTGAGACCAGCAGCTCATCCTGCAGATGTCTGTGCCATATGTCCTCGCTGTGAGATATGGAGATCATCTCATCAGCATCGCTGCTCTGCTGTCTCAGTCCCGACCGAGACCCTGTGCTGGGGGTCAGCAGAGGCGTGTGAACTAGCTGAAGAACGGTTCTCGGTTCCTCAGGGTCTGGGTCCTCCAAAAGCTGCAGAAGATCTCTCTGGTACTCCTGTGAGAAGAGCAGGGGTGCAGGGGCCCTCCTGTCTGCAGTTGCTGATTGGGCATTAAGCTCAGTTCTTTGGCAGAAGGGGGCGGCAGCCTCCGTTGGAGTGCAAGAGTGATGTGAAGCACCATAAGTTGCTAAATCATCAGCAGTGCAGTGGGCAGAACTACTGATTGGTGTTGATGGATGGAAAAGATGGAGCTGAGTCAGCAGACTTTGAATGTGGGAGTGGTCAGGATCATGTTTCCGATCTTTCTCTTCCATCTCTTTCTCAGTTTCTTCCTTCCTCACTTCTCTCTCCTTCACCACTTTCTCTTTTCTCACTTGTTGCTTCACCTGTTTTGGAGAAATGCTAATTTCAGGCTTTTTGTCAGACATTTCTAGAACCGGAAGCTCCAACATTTTGTCTGAAGTTTCAGTGGAGCTCTGAGCTTCATAATCACTTACAGCAGATATTGTGTCTTCACTCAAGTCTGTGTTGAAAGATCCAGGCACCTCAAACTCTCCCACGGAGCAGCTTTCAAGTTCTCCAACTGAACCGGCCTCGCTGGAAGAGTCTGACCTCCAGTCCAGTGGTGGAGGCTCGATCATGTTATAGGAATCTAGATCCTCCAACTCTGGGCTCTGTAGATTTTCACTTGAGAAGGTTGTGGATTCAGGAGGGTTAGCTAAATAATCAGACTCCACCGTGACAGAAGAACACAAGAGATCAGAGCCATGAGGAGCCGTATGTGCCTCCAGAGCTGAAGGTTTGAACTCAGTGTTTAAGGAATTATGAGTGGCAGGTGTGGAACTCTGTTCAGACCCCAAACCTTCATCAGGGAGAAAATCCTGCTCTGCCATTCCTATTGGTCAGAGTAATCTTCGTCCAACAACTTTTAGATTTCCTTAAGTAAGACCATTAGAAATCCCTTAAAATCACTCATTCTCCAGAGACATCTTGACCCATGTAAAAAAAAAAAAAGATTATAATTATCAAGGAAATAACTGATGAGCATTGGCTACTGTACACTACCAATCATGAGTTTGGACATACAAATAGAAGTATGGGAACTATATAGTTAACAAAAAGATCAAATCTCTTTCATTTTATTAGATTACACCTCTAATACTAATACAGCACAACACGTTTCCATAGGTGATATGAAGATACATCAGAGCAGGGGCTGCAAAGACACGTTGCTATCTGTTAAAAAAACAAGTGTAACAAAACACATGCACAAGATATATGAGTGAGATGTATATGTATATGGAGCAATATCACATTTTTATGTCAACTTTCATGTATAGCACACGCGCACACGTTTGTACAGCTATCTTTGTTCATAGCACAATAGAGCGTTTAGCCCCTTACCCTAACCATACTAACTAACTGCCTAACCCTAAACCTAACCTTCACCTAATGCTAACCCTACAGCCACCCCTTTACAGGGGTAAACACACACACACACACACACACACACACACACACACACACACACACACACACACACACACACACACACACTTATCTTCTGTGTTGACTTTTGCTACGTGGATGGTTTGAAGTGTATGTCACTATTGAAGCATGCAATAGAAGTATGCAAATACTGAGCGAATGAGCAGGAAAATACGATTTTGTTTTAAACACACATTCACTACAGAATAATCGGTGCAACATTTGATCTTTACTTTAATCTGTGATTCTGCTTACCGTCAGAATATCCTTTTAATAATCATTCATGTGTCAAGATCACACAAATCCTTTCTTGCCATTCAAACGGCTGGAACTTAGAGCCGTTCAACAGATGGTCGTGTTGAAAAGAGCCATTCCGGATAACTAAAGTCATTAATTTCGTAAAACACGATAAATTTATTCTGTTGCCACAGTTATTTTGCCGCACCACAAAACTTCGACCTACTTCGAACATCGCCACTGCGCTTGCGCAGCCACAACGAGCCAAGACATGACTAATCAAACGCAACTTCATTCGTCTTCGTATGTTCTTTAACTAATGTTATAATTCACTCGATCTCGTGACCTAAGGCTCCCTCGATAGTTTGTTGAGGCCCTTTAAGATCCCCCAGCACCCGGTTGGGAAACATTTTTATAATGTAATGCTGTTAATGGCTTCTTCACATCCGGAACAATCGTAGAAAATAATTTGGAATTGCACTGAAATCATATGTGCATTAGTATCAGTGGCTGTATAATATACACATTTTCACTAAGGCTCACTGAAGCTCATCTGCAGAATGCCAATCAGAATGGACATTATTCCCATCAGTCCCACCAGCCAGGGAGGAAAGCATCCAACTCGTTAAGATCCATAGCAGAGAGCTCTGATCTAAACCAAGAAGAAATGCAAGAAAATCATTTGTCTTTATTTATTTATTTTTGATTGCAAAACTGTATGCACAGTCAACAACTGAATACAAAACATAGACATTACAATACATTAAAAAAATAAATAAAACAATATATTTAATGAATATTGGGATTCCAGTAATGTAATCAGCCTTTAAAATGACAGGTGATATCAGTGGTAAGCATGTTCCATGCATATTTAAATAAAACCACCAATTTATATCTTCCTCTGTAGAACACATTTATAAGAAACTGCATGACCATCTCATCTGCAGAAACACAACCCTTCAAGACTGTGAAAACTATTTTGCATTATTAGGACCTCAAACAGGAAGTTCATGTTGACAACAAACCAAACCAGAGCCAATTTGAGTGTCAAAGCATGACATTGCATGTCATATAGACTGTCTAACTGCACCTGTCAATCACCCATTAACCCCCAGTAACACCCATAACAGTGAAACACCCTGTATTGTATCTGCTGACATGTGTACAGGTGTTGACTTTTTAAGCATATTACCTTTGTATATTTTCAGGCTAGTTACAATGCAACTAAATGAATAATAACCAAGAGAACAAACATAGAACTTTATTGATTGTCATTTCAACAGTGCTGGGTTGTCATATATCACAAAAAGGACGTACAGTACTGTACTAATATCAGTATCAATAAGAACAGTCCATCTGTTAAAACATCTTTATGATAATTACAAAAAGTATGTCAAATGCTTTACAAAATGATTTCTTGTTTAATTCTACAATATACAGAGCTTTGGACAATGCGAAATTTACTTCAAACATATGATTAATTTATTTGTTATAGAAAACAGGTTCAGACTCTGTTTTATTTCTCAGGTGAAAATACATCTGATACGATGACATGGATGATAAACAGTCATCTCCAAACAGGTCAGCTGTCATCATTGTCATATATATCTGCCATTAAACAAACACAAATAAATACAATCATTTATGCTTACAAATAAATATCTTGTTGTACTATGTCCCTTTTTTATAGTTAAAACATAAAATTAAACTGCTAATAAATAAATTTTGTACCTGATGCATTGTCAATGTCATCATATACATCCCCTTTCCTGAAACAGAAAACAGAACGAATAACATTTAAATAGTAAAAAATTAAAATTAGAAATTAAAATTAAAAACTAAATTTGGAAAATACAAAATGTATCACAGTATTACAACAAACCAATACGCACATGTACAGAAGGTAATTCAAGGGCACGTAGCCAACTGTGCAAAAACAGAGAAAAATCAGGTTGCAACACAGTTAAACAGTCTATTTAAACTTCATGTTAAATTGAGTTAAAAATGCAAATTAAAAGATTCCTCTCAAGGCAAGATTTAAAACAGATCAATATAAACAACCCTATAGCACATGTTTTCCAGCAGGTGTCGTGTGACTCACATTTCCCCTGATTATTACGGCACAGAACTTTCTTCTCATTGGTCTCCTGGAGAACGTCGAGAACTTCTCTGCGGACCAGCGTCAATTCTCTGCTGCCAGGCTTCTTTAGACTGGCATTAGGATTCACCATCATGGTGTAAAGAACTGTGATGGGCCCTTCAAACTGTTTAACGGTGTGATATATTTTAAAATACAATTTACCAGTTCATAACAAATCAACAATGAATCAAAGCTGATCTGTGGAGTAAAAATGACAAACAGTGTCATTTCACCTTAAACTTCTTCCGAAACTCTTTTTCTTCCTTCTCTTGCTGCTTGGTCTTTTTTGGACCGTGTCTGAAGAAACATTACACCATATTAACTGTAAACAATGTTAAAGCTTCATTTCATGGCAGGTAATATTGTATGCTGGTAATACAAAACAGTCTTTTTCCTTGCTGGCAGATTTCAGTTATCCATTAACACACAGTTAAAAAGTGGAGATGCTGTCATTTGTTTAAAGTACATAGCAGAACGACTGAGGTCACTTTTCATAACTGTGGGACTGTGGCACAATGTACATGAAAGCAAAAGGCTATATTTATATATTTGATTCTCTGACTACAGCTTGTTGTAAAAAATTAATAAAAATAGATAAAAGATAAGAAGAAATTAAGGTGATTTTGTCCTTTCTGTGTTATGGAACACAGACATATGGATCTTTCTCAGCATACACAGCATCTTTGATTTAAAAAGAAAATAAAGTGCTGTTTTATTGTCCTAACCTTATTATAATTTATGTTATTTAAATTCATGTCAAAGTGTGTCTAGAATGTTCTCTAAATCTGTTAACAATCATTATTTGTTATTATTTAATTCCATCTGGTGGGATGCAGAATAAAGATGACAGACACCTGATCTCTGGCGGAGGGGGAGGAAACTCTTCATGCCCGACCGGGTCCACATCATCATACACGTCTGAGAGAAACAGAACCCAGTTACACGTCAATCATATCCAATAATCTGATCAGATCCTCTCTCATAGTACCAGAACATCTACTCACCATCACTATGAAAACTGCTGAAAAAAATAATACACGTTTAATCTTAGATTTGAGTACATACATTTAATAAAATATATGCAAATAAGAAATTATTTCCTATTACATGTCTCACCTGTTGAAGTGGTCATTGGAATCAATATCATCGTAGACTTCCTGGTCGATGGTTTGGCCTAAAGTAGGGATGAAGGGGGGCGTGGCTTGACCACGGATTTTTCGTTTCACTTCCTCATAATCCACATCCACACACGAGTTACTGATGTAACCATCTGCAGTTAAAAAACAGATTTACATTTCTTCATATGGTATTTCTAATGATACATTTCACTCATTTAAAATTAGGATATAAGTTTATTCCATGACTATAATAAAGGAAGTTTTGTGTTGAAATTAAGATCTATTGTCAGAATTGTCATTACTACATAAAATAATTTTGACCTGTCCATCAATTTGTAAAAATCTCAGTAATGCACTTATTAGTATATGATGCAAGAACTGTAACATCATAACGTTAAAACACAAAGTATATCCACACGACTTCAGCATCATGGTGTGTTAAAACTGCTAAAACTATTAGTATACATTAGTAAAATATAAAATTAAAACTAACTTTGTCTCTGCAAAGTTTGATCCGATTAATTTTAAGGCTTTTAAAAAAATAAAAAATTACATTACTGCTTTAAATGTCACACTATTTTTTGTGATAATCAACGGCCCATCACACAAGCTGTTAATAGAATTTGACTAGTTTCTAAGTGTCTAAGCTGCCTGGCATGATTGAAGCGGTGGGCAGAGCTGTCGGGACTCAGACTGTGGTTGTAAACCGCATTATGGATAACATCATGGCGAAGCTCGAGGCTTTGCAGAAGGGAATAGATCGATTTGGAGACCAGAATGGACAAAGAGAGTAGTTGAGTAAATTGGTATGCGGCTACTCGCCCCAAGCCCAAACAATTTTAATCTTATCTGCTTTCGGCTCCCTCAACAGCAGTGGCCTTGGCCAAAAACAACTCCCCCGGCAGATCACGGCAGTGAGACGCTCTTGCATTCCTTGCCCCCACCTTACCGCCAGCCTGGTAAGCGGGTCTGTGTGTCCAGCGCTGTACTATAGCTGCAGGACTGGATGACTGCTCGCCTACGCTGGATTACCCCAAACCCAAAGACTCCTTTACCTTGTCTTACATGTTGTAAAAGTGTCCTGATTATGTGCTTCTGTTGCTGAGGGTTTTTTCTCCTGTTCCCACACTATGCTCCCCCTAAGAGCATAGTCTGAGGGTGGCTTTTTTTTTTCGCCTCATCTTTCCTCATGTGATGCTGTATTTCTTTATATTTTTGTCTTCCCATCCTGTCTACCCCCCTCTTGTTAAATCATGTATGTTTGTATTATGTGTGGATGGGTTGATTTCATTTCACTACTTGTTGTACTCTGTATAACTAGTATGTGACATATAAATTTCTTGAACTAATATCCCAACGTGTTCTTTTAATTACATTTACATTTATTAATTTGGCAGACGCTTTTATCCAAAGCGACCTACAGTGAACTCAAGATATACATTTTTATCAGTACTTGTATTCCCTGGGATCGAACCCACAACCTTTGCACTGCTAACATAATGCTCTACCAGTTGAGCTACAGGAATACAGGAATAATTACATAAGCTTTTACACAAAAAGTGAGACTTACAGTTTCCTCTTATGTCTCGTGCCAGCCATTTCCCCTCAGGGTTGTTGTTCACACGAATGATTTCCACATTCTCCCCTTGCTGCACACTCAGGTCATGTTTCCCACCCTGGCAGTCCTCTCTCACACGAGCCAAGTGGATCACCTCAATTGGCCCATTCAGCTGGACATATCCACACAAATACCAAACAAACACAGAAGGTTTGAAAGTGCTAATATCTGCAGCCTGCACACATAACGCACAGAAATACATCATGGGTAACTGTAACACCGAAACAATTACCCTAAATCTCTTCCTGTACTCTGTTTCCCTTTTCTGCTTCTCCTTCAGGTCTCTCTTGTCCAGCTCTAGTTGCTTTTTAGCATCTTTTGAGATTTTTCTCTGGGCAGGAACAGGAGGTGGAATCTCCTCTGGTCTGTAGAGTTGAAATTTAAAGTGTAACTTTAAGTAATAGTTCTGCAGTCAGTGGCTACTAAAAACATATACATCATTGCTAATAAAACATAAAAAAGTGAAAGCATGCAGGTTTGGGATGAACTGAGATTGGGACAATAATGACAGATGTTTATTCATTTTTAGGTGAAGGATTCCTTAATGGTGTGGGTGAACTAGAGGGAAGGGAATTTCCATTTGAGTATTTAAGACCAGGGGAAATCCTGTTTTTCATTACATGGCCTTTTAAAATAATATACAGTAACGGTGAATTGAAGTTGTTTTTGTATGTTAAAGCATCTGTAGACTCTCTAAGCACGCCTGTTAAAAGAATTGTAAATAAAATGCTGTTAATCATTGACTTACTTGTCTATGTCTTCATAGATTTCCTGATCACTGTCCTACAACACAAACAGCACACCCAAGAGTTATTACAAAATACTGTGGCTGTACACAGAGAACCATAAACAAACATTCACTCTCTTTCACCATTCTCAGAAATACAAGCATGCACACAAAAATAGCCCAATGCACTGACCTCATCAGGCTGAGAGGGGTTTCCATCAGTCCACGAGTCTGCTATATGAGAATAATACATGCTGTATTTATACATGATTTTCATTGGTTAGCAAACTCACTGTTACTCTCTGCTGTTTATAAAATAGAAAATTTTAAATAAGATATTTTTTAATAAAAACAGGGCCCTACATAACAAGCCCTAAACAGCACTTAAAAACAAAAACTGATCACTTTACATGTAAGTCAGGAGGCTCTTCCTCTATAAGTTGGGGGTCCTGGCTAGTTTAAAGAACAGGTGTTTTAATTTGAGACTTGTGTATTGATGTTTACCTCCAGGTTTGGGGGGTGGTGAAGGGGGTGGAGGTGGGAGTGGGCTGATGTCATCATAGGTCTCTTGCTCTAGGTCCACATTTCTGGTCCAGACAACGGACAGAAATCAGTGTTAGCGTAACATGCTAACTCAATCTTAATGACAACAAACATTGTTTACTCTAATAACAATATGTTAACATGAAAATACCCAATCAGCAATAATATATTCGAAGAAAATCAAAAAGTTGAGTGACATGCTAGTCTGAGCTTATTTCTCAGGAATTTACATTGCGTAAGAGTCAGGAAATGCCACAATGCATGCTCTACACCCACATACTTCCAGAACGAGCAAAACAATGCACTGTTGCGAATGCAAGGTGCATGTATAAAGCGCTACATTAGAATAAAGATGTCATTCACAATCTTTGTCTCTTGCACTTTTGAGATATTGTACAGATATGTTTCTAGAAATATTACTGTTTTCTGTTCTGTTCCATCCAAACGTAACAAATGCACACATAGGTGTTTTACTCACAATTCTGAAAAAGATGATGTCATTAGGTGGGGTTTATTTGGAGGTCTTGCTGGACCTAATAATAAATCACAAACAGAGCATACCAACCACACTGCTTTACTAACATTTCAACCCACTGAAACTTAAGCTGAATCACTACTTTAAATTCAATGTAAATTGTAAGTGGTACCAACGATACCACCAACTGTTAAAATCATTAAAATTCATGACAGTTTTTAACCACTCTGAATGTGATTACTGATGGAGAAAAAAATTAATATTATTGCTGAAAAATCCAAGTTAAATAGTTAGTTAAATAGTAACGTTGTTTAAATATAGTGATGCAAATACAACAGTTGTAGTAGTATTAGCTTACATATATAACATACATAACATATATAAGTTGTGATTTGCTTTTAAAGAGACCACTTCACTATATAATAGGCCATGTGTACCAAATGCTGTATTGGATTGCAAGCATTTTTACAATACTTTCCGTAAGTGATGTTTTGTCCCCAACATTGTCAATATTATCCTGTTATCTATATTATCTGGACTTTATTTCTGATTTGTATAATGCGCATGCATTAAAATCACCTGTAAAAATTGTTCTCCACTCTTTGAAATCTATAAAAAGTTCATTCAAGCGATATATCACCTACCTTTAGAACTTTGTGATTCCATGTGTCTTTTGGGAAGAATAACAGGGGCTTTTCTCCTGAACTGATCCAGATTTACATAGGGAGGCCGTTTCGGCTTTGACGGCCGTGGCCCGACAGCTGGAAGCGGCTTTCTCAGAGGTGCAACCTCCGCCATGCTCTTCTGGCTTGGCAGAGGCGGCCTGAATGTCTGAGGTGCTTTCATTTCGCCCTGTTGTTTTAGTAGCTTGCTCTGTAGAAGTTCTCCTGTAAGTCTGACTCTGCTTGGCACGTTGACCTCTGTAGGGGGAATTTTAGGGTAATCATGTGCTCCTACACGCTGGGATGGAGGAGGTCTTGGGAAGACTCCTTGAGGACCCGTACCAAACATCTTTGGTTCGCTCGAAGAGTTCAGAGGAAGGATTGGTTTCAGAGGCACAGCTAAAGCCTTGTTTCGGAGTGCTCCATTGGTTAGAGACTCCGGCAACTCACCAACCATATGAGGTTTGATGGGAGCTCCGCCTCCAGAGGTTGCCATCTCTAACTGAGATTTAAATTTGGCCCGGAGGGCCTTGACATCCACATTTTCCTCCTAAAAAGACACAAAATAATAAACAATTCTACAGGTTACCTGACCTATTATGGCCTCCATCCTCAATGAATATACTGAACATGCATAATGTACCACCATAACCGAATGTACATAATGTACCACTATAGTAATCTGTTTCATTTTTTTTACTGAATAGTGTGTGTCAGACATTTTTAGCTAACAACAATCAAACATTATTATGCTTCTGTTCCAATGTGCTTGAATCAATAAAGCACATGACCATTAGTGACTGAATGTTAATCATCTACAGTTAAATTGGAGTGCTGTTTGAGAAATGTTGTCAGATGTTTTTCTGACGATGTAGAGCAACTAGGCCAGATGCTACATGACACAGTTCTGTCACATCAAGCCTATCTACACAACATCTGACCCTGTGGTACTTTACCACACAATATTAACCAGCATGTTGTGGAAAAAGAGCGACAGTGTTTATGTATAGAAAAAGCAGGTGTAAACTGAAAAAAATGAGTCCAACATTTTTATTTTAACTTTCACACTCATTTTACCCAGCAAGTAATTTTGGCTCACCTCCTGTTTTGTAAAAACAAGCAAAAATTACATTTACAGTAACACAGTAAATGAGAAAAGGCTTATGTGTGCAAATATATTTATATATAATGTTTCAACTCGTGGTAGGAACTCTAAATCTGGTTACTTTCACAATACACACACAGAAATACAAACACAGGAATCACACCGACCATGTTTAAAGGCAAATGAGAAAGCAACGGCTGAGACAAATAGTCCCACCAATTAAATGACAATTTAACAACATTGTGAAACTTCATTGCTGAAATATCATAATGTAAAACTTTACTTCAAAAACACATATTTTTGTATGAAAAGTAAAAGTGCTTGAGGCAAAATACAAGTGACACATTTTTGCTTTTAAACCAACCACAACGTCTTGACCCATACACTTGATTTTTTTGTAAGACAAGGTCAAAATGATTTTCTGTGTGAATCGGTTATCAACAGCATTAAATAGATGCTAACAATAAACTACAAAGCTTACCTTGTATTGAACCCTGAACATTTCTTTAATAAAACAGATGCAGTCTGCTCAGAGTACTCAACTGCATGTACTGTAATGACATGCATTGTTTTTTGTTTAAAATGATCATTGGTCAGAATCAATAGTGAAAGGCAGAAGTTTTTAGCAGAAGTAAGACTGCTTCTTGATGCCATCAGTAGAATAGACTATAATAGACCTCAAACCACTAAGGCCGAGAAATGGACATTGCACTACCAAACAGCTTACTGTGTCTGGAAGTCACCTCAATTTATAACTGTTGATAACAATCATGAATTACTTATGCTTATTTCATTAAGAGTATTTAGAAAATGCTTTCAGCTTGGCACCCCACAAATGACTAAAGCCAATATAACATTGAAAAGACAGTTCAGCCAAAACAAAAAATCTGTCATGATGATTTTACTTTCTTTTTTGTGTGTAATACAAATAGCAGAATGATAAGGACTGACCTCCTCGGTCACCATTCACTTTCATTGTTTTTTTTTCTATACAGTATTAAATGGTGACTGAGACTTTTACTTAACATTCTGCCTGGCATCTATTTTTGTGTTCCACAGAAGAAAAAGTAATACAGGTTTAAAACAACATGAGTTGTTTGTGAGTAAATTATGACAGAAGTTTTATTATTTGGGTGCACTGTCCCTTTAAGATCTGAGATTTCTTAAGACCTTTTGATACTATTTCAGCTGACAGACTATTTCACAGAAAAGGCAGCTTTTTTACAGTCATCTAAAGTGAGGTTCACTTTAAATATTAAAGACTCAATGGCTGTTTGAATCGCTGTTCTTTCCCAACATGGTTAGTCAACAAAGGAAGACAGTTATTACATAATTATTCGCAATTGTACATACATCTGTCAACATTAAAAATAAAGAAACTGTTATGCATTGTGGATAAGGAACTGTTGTAAGCTTTATGAAGTGAACGGCACATTCAGAACAATAGTGAGACACAGGAAGTCTCTCCAACCACACACCTTTGTACCAGCACATCACTCAGCAGTGGTTGCTATAGACACGACAATCGAATGTGAGCCAATCAGGTGCATGCCTTGCTAAAAAACGCAGCTAGTGTCACTGACAAAAGAAAAATGAAAGCTTCAGCTTATCTGATCTGGGTTCAATCCAAACAAATGTAACATTTACTTTCCTTTTAAAAGGCACAGCAAAATGATAACATTTAATGTTAGAATAAAAACACTAAAATAATAGTTCTTCAAAATAAGAATTTTGTGATAAATTATACGTTATATAATGGCACTTTATAAAGCAAAAGTGGTTCGGTCAAGGGTATAACCAAATGTTCCTAATTAGCTGGACAGGTAACATTTTAATAACCCGTATTGATCAATGACAAGTATGATTATGAATATTGTGTTTGATGAAATACACTAATAATCCATAACTATATTCAAATGAATGATACAGTACAGGGTGATCAATAATACATCTCTCCTTTGCTAAGACTACAAACACACCAATATAAACCCGGACAATGATTTTATTGGTATACTGATGTTAAACATTTACCTTTAAACATATACAATAAAAAAAACAACCAATAGTCATATCATATATATACTATACACTTATACGCTATACATTATAATAGTGTACTGCAGGTTAAACCACAGGTTAAACCCACTTTTAACCATTGAATAAACTATGATCAGACTGTCATTTCGCAAGAGGTTAAAATTGTGTCAAATTACAGCATTACAGTGTCATTACAGCAGTACAAGTTAGAAGGAGGCTTGTCTCAGAAATACAGTGATCAGTTTAAGAAGCACCACGTCTATGATGCCCCAAAATGCTAGCCAATACAAGTTATATATGTTTAAGGACAGCCTAGGAAAATAGTTTATGCCATGTAGAATAACTTTATGTATGAGTTCAAGTTCAAGTTTATTTATAAAGCGCTTTTCACAATGGTACATTCACTCAGTTTTAACACTTAAATCCATTATGATATCAGAGTTAAAGCATCTATTAAAAATGCTAGTTAATTATTTAATCGGCAGTAGAAAAGATGTGACCTTACCATGAGTTTTTCTAAAGTTTCATGTCTGTGTGAGCTTCCAGAAGCGCTGTTAACATTTGAGGGGTCGCACGCCGGATCGACTCACGCGCAGCCTCACAGCAGGAAGTGCACTCACTAAAAATTGACAGAAGACACATCTATTGGGTCACTGTGTTATTTTGCATATATATTTACATCAGCTCGTAATATGAGCCATATTAAAACAAAACCTGTTAACCTGATCATGTGACATTGCTATTTGTGTCAGAAAGTTTTCTTGCCTTTCTATTCATATATCAAAGTCAAATCTGTTTCTCTATAATGAGGCTAATTCAATGAGAAATGTTTCTTAAGATATTCTGAGGTTATCACTCAGTTTTTATGGGTTTATGACATTATGGTGAGGTTTGTGTAGAGTTTTTCAGATGTCAGACAAATAAAAAGCCAATAATCACTTACATATCAAAATATGGTATAACAATTTGTTTAACGAATATATAATAAATATATAACAAATTGGAAACAGTTAAATTCAAATAATAAAAAATAAAACAACAATTGGTATGAGATCATCATACAAATAACTTAAAAGTGTCTGTGTATAGTTTGTATTTACGCCGCGGCCGCTGCTGAGGAACCAGACTGAGCTTTGTCTCCCTCTGTAGGCCAGAAATAAAATTGTAATTACTAATAATTAAAACACAAGAACCATTAATTCGTTTCCATACTCACGTAGAAAGCAGTGATACACAGAACCTCTATCACTATCACCAGCTATCAAGAGCTGTAAAAGAGGCAGCTGGTCTCAGAACTTTAAAATCCAAACATGCTAAAATTACATCTTAGAACAAAACCCCAGCAAGACTAATGGGAGAAACCTCAACAAGATCAAACCTGGCTGCAAAGTATGTCAAGTCATGCATTATAAAAGGTGAGCAGCGAGGGTCACCGGGATATTCCTCAAGTATCCTAACAACATTCTTGTTGGTCCTGGAACAACTTTGTATTAACCATCAGATTTGCAGATATGCTTATGCAATGAAAAGCTATCTAAATCTTAAAATAACCAATTTTGTGTGATAACGTTGCAATTTGAAATAATGTTATGATTATTTTTGCACCTTCTGAGTGCAGTTTCTTTACAGTAAAAGCCAGATGCAAATAAACAGTGGTTTCAGTTTTGTGAACATCATGATAGAAATAATGTAATTGGTATGTCATGAAATATTTTAATTTACAACACGTTATTAAATTACATTTTAATATGAAAAAAAAATGGGTTCTGGGTATATCATTTTAATAATTTACCTATATGTCATATAAATAAAAAAAAAACAGATGAAGCCTTGTGACCCTGTGTTTATTTTCACTTTTAACGTATCAGTGAGGCCATTGTTAATTGTGCTACACAAAGTCCACTTTTCTGGTTTATTTGGTCCTATTCAGCATGTAAAAAAATTGTAAATGGCAGTCCTGTAACACTTTTCTATCACACATCTACCATAAGATATCATTACACAGTCAGAGTTGCAATGAAACAGTGTTGTATTTGTTGTGTATGCTTATTTTTGAATGCAGAATAACACACTGTCTTGAACAATTGCTTATAGTTTAGAATTGGAACAGTTTAGTATTTTGGCCAATTTATTCTATAGCTTAACAAGATCTCTGAAACCCTTCACATTATTATGTGTCAGTATCAGTAAACCATTAACACCTCCCCCAAATTGCTAAGAACGCAATCTACAAACCACCAAGATCGCAATCTACAAACCACCAAAGACTATTTTAAGCTGTCTATTTATTGATCTGTTTGGTGAGCAGTTTTATGATTTTAGAGAACTTAACATTTGCAAAATAATACGGAATGCAGATCCAACACTAGATATTATTAACAAATATAATAAAAGAGCCCCAAACAAAAGATTAAAGCAGATAATATTAATTCATCTTTTATTTCACATTTAAAAATAAGTCATCTTATAACTTTTAGATTGACTAGATAAAATGCAACAATAACTGTATCAAGGCATCTTTAAATCAAATAATATAAACAACGGTTGTAACTGAAACAAACTCAACATTCAGAAGTGTGACACGCATTTTCAAACCAAAGAGAAAAATACAAACAAAACAACTAAACTCAACGTAACTGTCACAGACAGACATAAATCTCCCAGGGGACAAAAGGTCTAAGAGCTTAAAGATTTTGAAAGTTGACCAAAGCAATTAAATGAACATCAAATACTGCAGTATTGCATGATTATCTGGTTAGGACGGTCACTGTGAGCCACTGTAATATTTTCAGGGTTCAATAGAAATAGGCTCAGTTTACAATTTACTGTCACAATGACTTTCATCCTAATAAATGGAATGTCTGTCCAATATTGTTGTGATTACAAATGGATTACAGTTAAATGCCTACAAAGGCAAAAAAATTGCATTGAGAAACGTTGAGACCCCGCCCCCCAGTGACATCATTATATAAAGCAATAGGCAGAAGGAAAACAGGCCACACGCACAAACAGCCTTTCAGCTAAAGTTGCTGACATCGTACACAATATTAACTAATCAACCACCTTAACAACAGATCCTCTAAAAATCACTAAATCAATGTTTAAGGAGAGACACAAAGCACTTGAATATCCAATAAACTTGAATAACAAACATTATAATGTTGCTGCTCAAAATGCACAAACAAAATATTTAATAAACCTCTTCAAGCTCTTTATTTTCCCTTTGCAGAGTAATGCTAAAATTGTGCATGCTTTTTGCCAAATTGTGTCAAACTTTCCAGCAGCAAGACACATTTTTATAGAGAAGTTTCTAGCAGAAGAAAAACAGCATTACAAATGAACTTAAACCCCTCCCACTTATTTAGCTAAAACTGGCATGTATTTCAAAATATAGTTGAGTACTGGTCAATCTAAAGCCAACCAGCAGGCCCTTGTGGAATCTGTGGCCACATAACTCTGCAGATTTCCACAGAGCTAAATTCTACACCCCCCACTTCTTTTATTAACCGCTTTAACTAACTTGATACTAACTTTGATCACCCTGAAAATAATCACAAAAAAAGCAAAACATCTACAGATTCCATTTGGGCCTGCCCATGAGCACAGCGTGTTATAAACCCATGTCCCATAAAAGACACTAAAACACCTCCAGATATCATGATTGAAAGTAATATTGCACCTTTTTGCAGGACTCTTTTCACCCAGTTCATTATCACATGGAGAAAAAGCAGCTTTTGAAACATTGTTCTCAAGTCTCAGATTTTTAATTAGATTGAGAATTTTAACCTTGTGTATTTTGGAAATGACAGCATTCACCATTATCAGGTAATATTGATTTACACACTTTTAATAGTTTATGGAATCCCTCTTGAAACAGTTGAATAAACTGTAGAGAAATGTAATATTTTCACCTAAATCATAAGTAAATTATTCCATACAAGTGGCCACTGTGAATTTAATCTTACTGTCTCACCTTAGATAATAACCATGCAAATGATCTTCTATATTGATCTTCATTTTATTAACACCCCAAGGGAAGAAAAAAAAACAAGTGATTTCTTCAAAAATTTGACATTCCAAAACAAGTTTTTAGTTCATGATCTGGTTTAATAAATGCACCTTCCTCTATAAAAATAAATAAAATATTTACAAACAGGAGGCAAAACCCAAACAGAATATGACTAATACCCTGATGCATTGATGTTTGCAGTGACCCAGTGTATGTTGTATAGCAGAGGTCTCACTGCCCGTCACTCACATACAGTAGCATGACGGAGACCCCACAATCATTCTGTTACATTCTGAACTGCATTACAAGGCGTCCCGTGCAAATAATGAAACTTGATCCTCACTCAGCCACAGGGATCAAATTATTGACACTGTAGTTTGAAAACTCCCAACCTTCCCACACACACCATGCCTTTCTCAAGCTACCTTCAGATATTGACACAGGACGGAAAATGAAAAGGTCTGTGACAAAATAAATAACAGGCCTGTGATAGAACAGAAGCAGGATAGAACATTCCTTATTCAGTCAACATCAAGGTCCGTATGAAAGATGTGGTCATTCGTTCCCATCTACAGGTCTGAGATCAGTCTTTAGAGTCCTTCAAAGTGCTTGACTCACACAACATACTGGCTGGAGCTGTAGTTTGTTGTGTAGGCCTGTTGGCTGTACTGAAAGTGGTCGGTGAGAACCGTGCTTCGACCGTGCTGAAAGTCTGAAGTGTGTGCGAAGGGCCCGGAGCCGTTTGATTGGGGCTTGTCGAATGAAACCATATCCTGTGTTGAAACTGGCAGCAGTTTCTTTTTGGCTTCCTGGTTGGTATCATATTTCGCCTGGTCAAGAAAGCAAATGGATGAAATGAGATAGAGACATTTCAGGGCTTTTTAGAAAGGCTATATCTTGGTTTGGATATCATATATGACGACGTTTTAACATTAATATACAACATACAACTGCATTTGTTAATGAATCTTAATGTATGTACAGATTAAGGTTTAAAGATGATAACAAATGATCCAAGCCTGTTTCAAGAACATGCGTGTAATCTGGCCTCTGTTACACAATGCAAAATAATACAATACATGAAGTATTAAGGTTAACAATATAAAGCACTATATAGTATTTACAGTAATAATCAATTGCATCAACTCCGTAAGTGTTGCACTGAACTTATTATAAAACTGATGCATGAATTTTTGCACTTATAAATTTTAACCTCACTTTAACACTTGACAAAATGCCAAACTGTGTCATTTAGCATCACATTGTCAGCAAAGACCAAAATTTGCAAAATGATGGTGTGGTAGAGTTTAACATTTTCAGTACATTGCACAACACTAGCCTCAAAGCATTCTAGAGATCTGATTTTCTTATATAAGAGCACAAAATCTCTCCCTTATTTAAGTGAAAACACCAGGTCGCTTTAAGATTTGGAAGTGCAGTAATTACCTTATTGTAGAGGAAGACGCCCAGTATTGCCGTCATCATGCCGATAATGTTGGAGGTGTTGACGGGGTTTCTGAGCATAAGCAGGGATACACTGATGACCATGATCCTCTTTGTGGCGTTGGCCACCGCGTAACTGAGCGGACTCACCAGGTTCAGCACGCTGAAAGCTATCATGTTCTGTGCAAAGTTGCAGAAACCGCTGAGAAGGAGCAACATAACAGTTCCTGTCCAGTTGGACACCTCCGTCTGCAGAGTGAGCAGTGAAGACTGCAGTGAGTGAGACATTCTCCATCACCTGAGCTCTAGACTATATATGATGAATGAACTTACATGAACTTCCTACATGTTTGCGATTACTGGTTAGGAAATCACCTTATACAGATTTACTGGGGTTGATTTCTATTTGTATATCACCTATAAGTTACAATATACTATACAATACACTATATAATTATATAATATACACAATATATGAAACTATATATTGTCTCAGAAAATACCATCAGGAGACACTGCTATCATGCTGGTTTAAAGGAAATTTAAAATTTTAACAAAAAGCACCCAAAAGGTGCCAAATCTAGACAATTAAATGTAATTTTAGAGCTGAAGATTTATATTCACAGAACTTTACATGGATTTAAGGGTTTTCCAGGTCTGAAAAACTTACATATTGCCTGGAGCAAGAATAGTACCCAATTAAAAAATATGTATATAATACAAAATAAAAAATAAAAAGATATTTACCAGATCTCCATCCATCAGGAAGGTGGAGAGATCCACTAAGATCCATGTAGGCAGCATGAACAGCACAGCGTTAAAGCCCAGCAAGTTTAATAAATGAAGGTGATGGATCCTCGTGTCACGCAGAACCTAAAACATCCACACAAACATGGACACTTTATACAAATAACAATAAACTTAATGTCAGCTGCTGACACTCTTACTTATTACACAGCTACTTCCCAAATAAACAGTTGTTGTTGAACTTGATTATTTTATTATGTCAGATATTATATGTACATCAGTTATTATGTCAAAACGAGACTGAAGACAAGACATGCAAAAATAGCACAAAGATGCAGGACATTATAGCTCATGACAGCAGTCAGTTACACAGTTTAGCAGTCTTGCACAAAAACATCTGACAGACGAATGCAGTGATTGTCCAATCAGAAGCAAGTATTTCAGAGCGCTGTGTAATAATCTTAAATGGCAAATGCACAAGTAAATTGAAACCTTTTTGGAGAATATATTTTGCAAGGAGAAGCAGAGTGTGGCGGCCAGTGCGCTGATCAGCCCAGAGAGGTCAAAGGACAGTTCGGTGACTGTAGCCAGTAGGACACCTCCGATGATGGGTATAAGAGATACATAAACCTAACCACAAACATCAAAACATCAAATTTATGCAAACAAACACACCAGTAAACAGAGTAATAAGCAACTAGTAACAGTAACCAGTAACTATTTGGTATTGCACATGCATGTTTAGATAAAGACTGACCTTAGTTGTCTGCTTTTCTTTCATGATTATCCGTGACAGCAGAACCACCCAGATGGGCATGGTGGCCTTCACTGAGACAGAGGGAAAAAAAAGAGACACTTTCACTCATCTAATAATAACAACAGTCATTAATCTCACCACATGTTCTGTAAAGTCTTGCCAGATCTTGACAGATTTCAGCTGCAGTCAACAAGACCCTCCTGCTGAACCCCAATGCTGCTTCACGTTTAACACACACAGCTGCCTGACACAATAAACTCAAACACATCCACTCTGACAACTAAGCCAACAAGGAACCAGGAAGATGAAACAAGACGTTCTCTCTCAATGCCAAAACAATGAGGTGTCATGTTGTTCCAAACTTTGAATCCAAAGCCAGAAGGTTAGTGACTGACAGTCTTACTCTACATTCACCTTCACTGTATATAGAAAAAAGATCAGCAACAATTTTCTTTAAACGTTATAGAAGGAAAGTCATTTGGAACATGAAGGTGAGTAAATGAGGACACAATTTGGTAACTACCATTCTGCATAATTCACCTAGCATTCATTTTTTGATACAACACGTTTTTTAAGCAAAACATTTTACAAAAAAAGTTTTTGGGTTTTAAATGATAAAACAATTGATTTAAAGTGAAAACAAAAGGTATTTGGACATTTTTTTCTGAAATGTTTATGGAGCAGTGTGCTTATTAATGTGACCTGTTGTTCTGCTAGGACACCTGTGTAAAAACCTGAGTACAGTTTCAACCTGGACAAAACTAATGCAAAAACTTGCTTAGAAAAGTGAAGTTGGCTCTCAAAAAACTCTAGCATGTTTGCAAATTCCACTTGATTAATATTTTGACTTAATGCAATGATGTACAATGTATAATAATTATGTAAAACTATTTAAAATAATTATGCAGGAATAAGTTTAACATATTTAGATTAAGAACAGTATAGTTTCACAATACAAAGCACTTTTCTCACTGCCTGATATTAATGTAGATCACTAATTTATTTTTATTAAACTCCTTAATTTAGTGACTTGTTTTTTAATGGTGAACTTGCATGATAAGGTTAATAACACTTAGGATAACACTTTCTTTGTCAAACAAGTAAAACTTTGTGCTGTGTTTGCACACTGGCAAATAGCATATCTCAAGACTTCCTTTCCCTGCCTTATAATAGTACCGCACAGGCTGGTAGTAAAAATCGTAACAGTGCACGTCACCAGCCTCATACAAGCGAATAGAGATAATGCATAAAATTGTAAATTCCACACATAACAAACATAGAGGTTTATATTAAGCCTTTGCTCATGCAGGTGGATGATGTGGCAGGATGAATGAAGACACCGGAAGTGACGTAGAATTACAACACTTGTTACAGGCTGTTATCAAGAAGTTCAGGTTATTATTATAATGATCTCATACCAGTTTTGTTATCATTATTATTATTTTATTTTTATTATGATTTAACTTTATCTTCTGATATGTAAGTGGTTACTGTCTTGATTATTGATTATAATGTAACTGGCAATAACGGAAAAAAGGCTGCTATCAATGCCAGTTATTAATTAAATATCATTTATTAAATTACTTAATTTTCCAGTGTTTGGAAGAAACTGTACAAAACGTCTGGAGTCATAGCTGTGGTTTGAGGTTAATCACAAACAAAACTTTCAGTTAAACTCAATGAAACCAGACGGCCAGGTTTGGTTGGTTCCGTTTATGTTCAGTTCGTGCATATGTTGGGCCTGTACACAAAATCCCAGGCTGTCAATACACTGATACAAATAAGTGAAATCTTCCACACACTCACCGGTGTGCGCGTACGACACCGGAACCTTCCATATGCTGAAATGAGCCGAGACTGAGGCGAAGTATTTCCCGAATGCGAGCGGCAGGATGTACCAGCGGTAGAACCGGGCCGGCATCTCTGTCCGCGGAACCCCCCATGCTCGCAGTAGCGGCGGCAGGAACACGATGATAGAGAGGATGTGGAAGAGAGAGACTGTGACCGGATAGGGGAAGCCATTCAAGATGATTTTGTTGATCACGTTGCCGCCCGAGCTGACGGTGTACCAGCACAAACACAGCACTGCGATCCGCATTCCCTCCCGCACTGGCGGGCGCTGCTCCACCGCGGCCATTTTTATGAGCAAGCCGCGACGCAACAAACTTCGCTGAACGAACCACGGGTGAAGGTCACGTGATGCTCAATGCAACCACGCCCCCAAGTCACTAACGATCTGTTTAAAATGCGGTTTCATTTTTTTATTCAGTAATGTCCACATTCATATATAAGCACTTTTTCATATCCACACACACCACAGATCAGTGTCGAAAACAATTTAGCAGCACAAAGGAAAGGACAAATTAACATAAAATGCTACCTATAGTCTGATATTTTATAATATAGTATTTAGATTCATTTTGGAAATGTATACAGAAATAAAAAAACATTACATTTTATGATTTAGTTTTATTCATATATGATTATGATACGTATGGCTATTTTTGAGTAAAGCCTGCCATCTATAGGGCACATAGGAGACTTGCAACCAGAACGAATTAGTATATATTTATTCTGTTATACAAAAACAAGCTCATAGTTAATACTGTACATTGTTAATACTGCTAATACTGTACATTTTAAAATAATAACAAATTTTTAGGTGTCGTTGACTCTCTTTCAAGCAATCATTTCCTGTGCCGATCGGTTATATCTTCTTCCACAGAGAGATAATTTGCTACAGGCTTGGGTCAAAACTTGTTGTGATTGTTGTGAATTTAAACAAAATCAAGACAAAACCTGAAAAGAAGTTATGAGTAATTACGCATGTTATAAGTACATCATGAATCTGAAGTTATTAATGTCTTTTAAAATCTAAAATAATCTATGCAAACATAAGGCGAGATCTTAAGGGTCTTTCCATCTCCATATGAATCCAGCGTTATAGACTGTGTCCAGTCAAACCAGTTGAATCTGTTATCATAGCAGCCGTTCACTCCATGCCATCGCTGATGATGTATTCTGTGAAGATCTTTCTCAGTGAGCTCTCTGCTGACCCCTGGGAACTCTGTCACGCTTAAGTCTGGAATAAACAATTTTGTTTTTCTGTCTTCTTTGACTTCATCTTTTCCTTGCATTATGTTTTCAGCCACACACAAGCTACTTCCTGAAGTTTCTGAGCCATTCTGAAGGTTCTGGTCGGGCTTAATCGTCTCACTTTGTGACAGCTCACTTGAGTTTCCTAGCTTCTCAGAGCCCTGAGCTTTAAATTCTATTAATCTCTGAGAATCCTCATGTGGGTAAGATGTTTTGTATGACATAGGTTTGATTTGTTGAGTATGATGGTCATATATTAATTTACTTTCTTTCATTTGTGCTGGTCTGTTATTGTCCTCTGTGATATGTCCATTGTCTTTGTCCATAAAGGAGCCGTGCTGATTGTTCACTGTTTTATTCTCAAAGGTTGCTATGGTTAGATCTTTAACTTTGTTAGAAGCTTCATTGTGTGACAACAGGTTAACTTTCTCTGAAGCAGGTGTGAGTATGTTGTTGTGGCTGTATATGGGATCTGCTGGCTGTTCGGTCTTTGTGTGTGAATCCTGAATGAAAGAATTTGAAGGCACACAAGAAGCAGAGCTGGTGGACAGCGCTGGTTCCTCGGCCATCAACAGGTTCATTGTGGAACATCGACTGGCTGGTCTTTGGGACTTGTGCAGGTATCTGACAATGTCTTCATTGTCCTGGGGATTGTGGTTAGACAGAGATGCACTCAAGTGTGAGGAAGCACTAGATTGTTTAATGGGCATGTGGGATGAGGAGTATGGTTTGATTGCACGGATAGGTATTTTACTTTGTCTGATGTTGGTGAGATAATTCATGGTTTTAGCTGAGGAAGAAGCATCAGACATTTTACATCTTTGGTTCATATTACTGTGGACAGAAGTACTAAAGGTTTGAGTTGATCTAGAAACACATTCTGCTCTAGTCAAATTGCTTTTAACTGTGGGGCATAAGAGCTCTTTCTCTCTGGCTTCACTCACTCCAGCCAGTCTCTGCCAACTTCGTACAAGTGTTTTCAAACGTTTAACAAGATCTTCATCTCTGCTCCTTTTCCTCACATCGTTAATCAACTTTCCAAGCCTGGTTTCCTGGAACAAAAATACCCACACAAACGTTTTTTACCTTTATGAATGTATAAAGATATATAAAATGTAAAGGTATATATAAAGGTATATAAAATGATTATGTATGAATTCTTTAATTAAATTGATTAATTTAAATAGTCACTATGGTGTTTTAATCCATAACTAAATAACACATTAAATAACACATTAAACTAAAACAAATTATATAGTATTATATTAATCTTATAGTGTGCAATAAATGTTAGATGACAGAGGAATTATAAGGGATTTTAGTCCTGTTTCATTTTTGACCTTGGTAGCTGACAACATCTACAATGGTAGATGACAAACAAGATTAAAAATGAAAATTCAGTTGCAGCAAGAAAAATCTGGACACTTGCCATTTCTAAAAGCCTGATCTGCTGATTTTTCAGTGTGAAATCAGCATCAGTAGAACAATATATCACGCAGGACTGTGATAATAGACATCATGTAAATAAACTGAGCAATTGTCTCACCATCAGAACCTCTTTAGTCATGGGGTAATTTTCCAGACAGTATATTACATCCAGTACAGCTGCCATATTGCGAATCTGCAAACAGGTTAATGACAAAGTAAAAAAAAAAAAAAAAAAACATTTACATTACATTTAGGCATTTAACAGATGCTCTCAAAACAAAATGATAAATTTTTACAGTTACTACAGACCATTAGAACATTCTTGCTATGTATAAAAGCACACATAATAATAATGTATATGTGAGTGAGGCCTCATGTATTTGAATCCAGTCTCACATGTGCACCTGCAGCAGTCACCAGCAGATACTTTCAGGTTCTGGCTATCAGTTATGGTTTTAAATGCAAATGTGACATGCTTGTGTACTCATTCCAGTACAAATCTGTTAAATACAGGCCTCAGGGAGCTGGCCTTGAAACTAAACCTGACCACATGGATACTAAACAATCTAGCAGACTGAAAAATGAACATAAATATACATTAATTAATAATAAAATAGCATTATTATTGCTGTTATTATTATTAATATTAAGACAACAAACATACTCATGCTCAGACATTACACTATAACATACACAAAACACTCCATACACATAATATAGTTATAATACAACAGAAATATATAATCTTTTAACAGACTCCAACTTTCTGGTGTCTGACCTCCAATCTAAAATAATCTATTCAATAAATATATATAAAATACAATATTTAATTGGGAATGTATAGCAGCATGAATTAATTCTGACAGTAGCAATAATTGCTAATGGTGTTTATCCACAATAAGCACTTACTGTAATTCTTTACTCACATTATTTTGAGCATCAATGGCCTGAAGGAGTTGCTCTCTGAGCTGATGAGGTTTAGATGAAGATCTTCTCATGATAAGAGACCTTTAGAAACATCCACTGATATACTGTAATCACCACCAGTCAACAAAAAATAACTTCGTTTTTGCCCGACTAAAGTGAACAATTTAAACGTATGTTTTTTAATATGGAAATTTTGTTGCATACCGTACACATGAATGTAACACCTGGCAAAGCTCTTCAAATGCACACAAATGCAGCTGCATGAGACGTGCGAAACCAGTTTATATCCCCCAGTGAGTTCAGCGATCAATGTCCATGCATGTTATAGGCAAATGATGTTTCCACAAGTACAATACTGTTTTCAGATCTACAAATTCAGTGAGACATAAAAGTTTTTCAAGGAATCTTCATAGGAAAATATGTTTTCGCGAATGCGGTCAGTATAAACATAATGTATGAGATTCATTGTGCTGTGTCGTCAGATTCATAACGGGAGTTTTTGCGAGATTGCAGAAGTCAATGACCGCTTCAGTGATGAGCACCTGTATTTTCTCGTTTTTTGTATATACTTTATTTGCAGTTTGAATAACCCTTTTGTTTGAAGCAAGAGAAGCAATGACAAGTCTTGATCTATTAATAAGAAACCGACCAATAAAATAATTGTTACACTTTTTTAATTGATAAACTTTTTAATGGTTATTAACGTCAATTAATAGAATACATAACAATTAAATCGCAATTATTTGACCTAAAAGACAACGCTAATACATTTCATAGGGTTATTATAACAATTGCCCTTTTAAAACTTAAACATGCTTTTACGGCATTATTCGTGAGGCTATTGTATTATCTAATAGCAATAAATCTACTTTCTATAATATTGCTAAACAATTTTTCTTATAAGAAAAAATCCAAGTAAAAAAAATCTTATATTCTGTCTTGCATTTTTCATAGTGCCCTACTGTTATACTAAAAGCTACATTTACAAAGTATGTCTCTTAATTTATGTCAGCAGTCTCCCAGTGAGGAAGCCAGAGACAGAAACCCACTGAATGGCTTGAAAGAATGAGTCTGGCATACAAAAACCTCATATTAGTCTGTCCAAAGCAAAATAAATGTGACAAAAATGTTAAACAAGTGCTTCATTTTATTAACAATTAGATAGAGCAGCAAAACTAAGACATGAAGACAAAACATGATGAATGACACATGCAACATTTAATTTATCTGCATTGCAAAACTAGGTTTATACAGTAAAAACGCCTCCAAAACTACAGGAAAAACAACAAACAGAAAACACTTTTTCCAATCGACTTTAAAGATGCCACCAAATGTCTGCCCACTCCCAAGTGCTTGTCAAATCCGTGTAAAAGTTGACATTTCAAAATACTGCCAAATGTATGTCTGAGTAAAATGCCAAACTAAACAATAGACTGTGATGTATGGACTCCAATTAACACACAGGGGAATACATCAACATGCCCCACCCAGTGAGATGATCAGACCCCAAAATCTCTCTCATATTTTCATTCTTTGATTGGTTACTTCCCATTGATTCATAACATCACACATAAACCATTAAAAGTAAACAATCCCTTAAAATCCCTTTTTCACTAGGCAGAACATCTTCACTTGTGTCATGTTGTGTCCGCTGTTCATCTTTTTTATTGTATCGCTTTGGGTATCTTGAGTCAGAGGTCCCATTTCTTAGCCTTGATAAACTCAACAGGCATAAAGGGGATAGAGGAAGAGTTTGGGTGTGTGGGTTACACCAGCTGAACGGTAGCAGCCTGGAGGTAACCCTGCAGATACTGAAGAGCTTCTGCAGGCAGACTGGTGCTCAACATAGAAGGCACCTGTTACAGAAGACATACAGTTACTAAATAGTCATAATACATCAAGCATATAGTGGCCTTAAAAGCTAGCATGCTCAAATGTGGTCTAGGTCACTAGAATGGAGGCACAACTGTAGTTTGGAGGTCACAGAAAGAATAATGTTTCATCTTTAATCAGTCATGTGATTCACAAATCAAACACAATGTTAATGTTAAACCTTTTTGACTAACTAAACAAGCCCCAATGGTGCTCATTAGAAAAGACTTCAAATATACTTACCCTTCCAGGACAAGCAGTGGAGAGCTTGTGCAAGGACTGGGCAAGGAGGATTTTGGGATTGCTGACAGCATCTCCGATAGGGTCGTGCTCTTTCTTGCCAGCAAAAGCGAGCTGAGAGAAAGCGGTTTGGTATCCTGGTGTGTCCTCTATGTCAATGAAGTGCTCATCATCTGGGATGCTGTCGTCTTCTGGTAACTCAAACAGACCAATCAGAGCCTGCAGCAAGGGAGACCTGAAGGGCAAAACACACCACTGCTAAATCAGCAATGCAACAACATTGTGACTGTGTAAAACTATTGAAAACTGATATAAGACCATCTTTATCATGACTTCTGTTTGCTTTTAACTTTTTCAGGGCAATTACTCATTTTATAACTATTTCTATCTATTTTTTGTAAATACATTATTTTGGTTAAATGAAAACATTTGAGTGTGTGTACTTGCTCTGAATGGTGGTCAAAGGTAATCATTAAAAGCATATGGTATTGTACATGAGTGTATGGTGTGTCTTACCAGAGTTTGGTGTATTCTGTGTCCATCATAGCAGGACACTCAGTGAGAATCTTAATGATGCCCACAGCACAAATCTTCTTCTCCACCTGCCCAGACACCTTCTGCACCTCAGGAATCACAATCTTCTCCACAACCATCCCAAACATCCTGGGACAGACAAAACGGTTTTCCACATTATTATAACATGGAATAAAGTCTGTATTTCAAAGCATGCATAAATTACAACCATTTGAATTTGGATTTTCATGTCAAAATGACATTTAACAGGTTAAGAAAATAAAGAAAACACAAGAACAAGAAAAACAAACTTGCTTTGGCTGGATGCTGTCAAAAATCTCTTGTAATGCAATAGCTCCATATTTCACACTATAGAGATTGATGAAGACAAGGAAACCTGTAAAGATGAAAGGAGGGACAATTGTAATTGTATTCACAGGTGTAATCAAAAGCAAGCAAAACATTGTATGTGCTCTTACTCTTAACAAACTTTGTTGTCTTGGAGCTCTGGAGCCTCTGGAACAGCAAAATGAAAATCTGCTTTCTGTACTGGGCAATTGAATCCCTGTTTACAAAAGCAGAAAAGCAACAGTGTGAACATCAGACTCCCACAAAACTTCGTAGATGATTATCTTTACAGCTTAAAATGTGTAAGTTACAAGCTTCATGTTCTAATCACTGTTCTACAAAGCATCTCTCACGGTGGCATGTGCTCCACGATACTGTTGAGCAGATAGAAGCCTTGGTGGTCATTGGCTTTGGACGCAATGAGTTTCTGGAACACCCCAAGAAGACCAGGCTAGAACAAAAAGCAAGTTTTTAGTGTAAGAGGTTCAAATAATACCCATAATGCACTGGGCTTTATCAAGCAACAGCATATACAACTGATGTCCTAAGGAACTCACAATCTTGTCAGCTGCCGAGCTAGCGATGGTGGAAGCCCCCTTCTCCAGGTAGGCCTGCAGCAGCCGGACCAGAGGGGGGATGTTTCCTGTGCGCTCCCACAACACGGGCTGCAGCAGGTGAGGGAACAGGGCCATGTAAGAGGAGGGGATGGAGCTGCTGTGGATCTCCAGCAGCAGGGACATCACCTGGAAGACGTACGGCACAAACTCTGCAAGCCATAAAAAGACAAAGTGAACAGTTATAACATGCTCTGACCTTTCATTTAATCAATTTGAACAAACCACAAAATAATTGTGTATCTACAGGGAGGGAACCTGTTAATTACTAGGTTAACATTGTTTAACAGTGAGACGCACCCTGCACGTCATTTTGCAGGATCTCAGTAAACACGGGGAACAGGGCCTCTTCAAAGCTGCTCACAGTGTCTGGATTTGCCTTGCAGGTGATCCTGATGGACAGGCACAGGGACTCGAACAGGTAATGGTTGAAATGCGGCTTACTGGGATTCTATAGAGAAACAAATGAAAATGGTGGAACAAGTCTTTAAGATTTCTTTAAACACATGTCTGTTTCTTTATGATGTTCCATCCTGCCTTTAGGGCAAAGTCCTGCTTGGGAAACGCCCCCTTTAAATGGATGGATATTTCTATGTGTCCCATCAGTTTCTCCAATGCCATGGACTCAGACAAGGACCGCATGACTGGACACTGAACTTGAGATTTATTTACACTTCAAGCCCTGTCAAAAACAGCTGATTATGACTCACCTTGCTGACGAGGAGGAGCTTGTGGGTGAGCTGGCCAATGAGGGTGGGGATGTAGGGAACGATGGCCTCCTGCAGGAGAGAGAAGCTCCTCATGATGGCTGGACAAAGAACATTCAGAAATGATTTAAAACAAGGACACAAACTATGTAACCAAGTCATTAGAAAGTGCATTAAAATGAATAAATGACCTAAAAGAATATGTTTACCCCAAAATTATATGCCAGAAACTTTAAACAAATTTAAACAAAAAGTGCAACAGTTGTGAAAATTCAAGAATACCTTTCATGATGTACTCGTTCTCAGAGGAGCCTGGGATTGCCAGAGCTTTAAACAGATTGTTGAGCAGCTGCTCTGTATACGGTGCAATTTCAGTAGGTGAGATGCTACAAACAGAAGTAATCAAGAAAACAACATTACTCACAATAACACAAAGCATTATAAAGAGAAAGATCTATCTGCTCTCATGTTCTTCACTGGCTCACAGGGTGGAGTTGTTGGGTCCTCTCATGGTGAAGAGTCTCTCCAGTGCATGAGCTGCGTATGTGTGCTGAACTGTGCTTTCTGCCTGCAGGTGGGACACCAGGAGAGGAACCGCCTCCAACACCTGCTCCTTGGGAAGCTAGAGCGAGACACAAGCCATAAAGTTATGTTACAGCTAAATTACATAAAATACCTGATCTATGTTGTAGTTAATTACCTACCTGACTTCTGAAGGTCATGACATACTTAATTGCATCTGCTTTCAACACCGGGAACTCATTCACTGAGGGCAAAATAAGAAAACTACAGTAATAATCCAGTTACAGTAAAGCACTACTGTTAAAACTAAAACAGTTATAAAAAGCAATTATTCACCATTGGGAGATTTCAGGTCTACTAGAATGTGGTTCACAAAAAATTCTGACAGGTTCACCAGCTCATTGGCTTGTGTTATTCCATGCTGTAAGACAAATGCAATAAATAAAAACAGCTTTAATTTAATTAAAATTGATTTTAAAAAGCCAGTAATTGGACTACTGATATTCTTCCAGGCATCTCACCTTCTGCGTTTGAGCTTTGGATGCCAAGGATGTGACCAGGTAGATAGCAGCATCTTTGTGTTTCCAATTCACCCCGGGGTTCTTGGCGTACTCTGTCAGCATGGAGTTCACGTAGCCAGAGAAGATAGCAGTCACTGGGCCCTCAAAAAACTTGCAAAGACCTCGTACCAAATCACAGGCTGCTCGACGCCTCGTGTCGATGTCTGCGGGTGTAACTGACAGCATTCAGTACAGACAGCCCAGCGCCTGAACAAGAATCAATATTGTGGAGAAGCAACGGACCTGAGCCTTCCAGATCTCTGATGATGTACTCCTCCGAGTTATCTTCAAAAGCTTCCTCATCTGCACCTGTTCACACACAATTCAGTTTATAACTCCTTACGCATTACCTCACATTCGCTGGTCAGTGTTATCTTGGCTGGTTTTTGTTCAACTGTTGAAATATAAGACCTTTACAAAATGTTACGTACTTCTGAACTCCATGTTGGGGACAATGACCTTCTCACAGATGCTGGTGAGGGTGTTCTGGTCTTCAAAGAGGTTTTTATAGTGCGGCCGCTCACACACTGATGCCAAAAACTGGATAGCATTGCTCACAAGCTACAACAGAATAAAAGGAAATTAATTATATTAGCTAAAAGCACTATATGTAAATGATCCAAATTAATTGTTAATATTGCTGAAGGAGAAACAGAATATCTTTAGTGTTGCTGTATCCATATTACACCACAGATGCCACTGGTTTTACTTTAAATCAAATGAAAATCTTTTGTTTTGATGTAATGCAGCATTAACATCAACAGGTGTCAGTATAAAATCCAAGACCACTGGACAAGACCAGCACAACAACAACAAAAAAATACATAAAATACCAATTAACTATAATAGACTATTAATTCAGTTTTGGTGAATGTACTGACCAAGTCATATTTGACCTCTTGACCGGTTGTGACCAGCAGGTTCCAGATAGCCGTGACGAAGCGAGGCAGGTAGGGCTGAAACTCTTCATCATATTTTTGCGCATAAAGTGCTGCGTTATCACAAATTTGGGATTTCAGCATCTCCAGAAGACCAGCCTCCTCTTCATCCTAACATTGAATCAAACATAAGGACAAAAAATTAGCTTTGATTTTTCAATCAAAAATCTCCCACTGATAGGTAATTTGTCTTCCATTTTGACTAAAAGAACTAATAGTGAATATTTCAAGTTACCCTCAACACTGCAGCACAAACACGTAACTTACATCGGTTTGTAACAACTTGTTATCCAAGGTCAATAAATTGTGAAAGTTTGTCATCCAAGTCTCCATGTTATCTTCAAAAAACTCTGGCAGATCCTGAGACGATTAAAAAGATGAATTATGGCAAAGAATAAACAAGTCATATCTGAAAGTGAATATGTCATGAGAAACGTGACGGTGGACTGTACCTGGAAGTTAAGGCTGTAGAAGAGTTTTGAAATGAGGGTCAGGGAAGAGAAGAGCACTTTCAGAGCATTGACGTCTGTTGCGTGAGTTTGACACAGATCAATTGTGGCCTACAAGTAAGACATCATCAATGGATATAGTGTCAGGTCACAAATATGGGCTAATAAAGATCACATCTCAACTTATTATATAGTGGAAATAAACAACAGCCTGTTGATCTACCTTAAAAAGTTCAGTAAGGGGTTGCGCAAAAGTGTCCAGTACCAGCTTGATCTCCGACCACAGCTCGTTGGATTTAAACTCATGACGATATCTTAAAAAAAAAAAAAATAATTACATTATTATAAAATTATTATAAAAATAATATAATTTACAATGCACATAAAGAAATTGAGGAAGGTCAAGGAAGGTCTATCAAAGAAAAACGTATTGATTGTGGCTGACTGGTTGATCTAATCCAAGGTTTTGTAGCACAAAGACTTGTTGGTTCTTTAGTAGGAAATAAACAACAAACCAATACCTATGACCTAAAATCTGTGTACAAGTATATCAAGCCTCTAATGTTCAGTCTTGTATTGAGAATGCATGTTGGTCATAATATTTGACTAATACTATTTAATGTAATAGACATGGCTAAAACACGGGGGAAATATATATACTTGGTATGCTTTTCAAAAAACATGTAAACGTAAATAATTTATAGAAATAAATAACTGGATGAGGAAGCACTATAACGTGATTCACCTCATTCTAATATGATCTTAATACCTTTTAAACAGAGAATGTGCAGTGCGAAGAACTCCATTGATGATGTGGAAGTCTCCGCTCTGAAAGCGCGTCACCATCTCGGTCAGAAGATCCGGCCATTTCTGAGGGAAGTCCTCTCGACCAATGATGCTGATAGCATCACTAAGCTATAGATAAAGAAGATCTAGATCATGTCTACTGCTTACTGCACATTAACCAGCAATGACTGTTTATGTCAGAAGATCACTGGGGTATCTGGAGGCTACAGCAACGCTCATTAAAATACAATGTATAAATACCTGTTTTTGTATTTGCTCTGGGCTGGTCAGCATCAAATTGACAATGTTGGCTTTGATAGCAGTCCGATCAGGATCAGAAATTTTGTTTGGCTCATCTTCAATCTGAAGAGAACATAAACCACTTAAACATCCACCTGCTGCATCAAGTGTCAGATCAATGTCACATCTTCATCAATTCAGTTTAACGGGAGAAACGTTGGACGGTGTTAAGCTGCTTTCACACCGGGTAGTTCTAGAAATCTGCCCCAAACTATATGCTTTTGTTTTATAAGCCTCTTAACATCTACACTCACTATGCGCCAGTTTCTCTTGATGTAGTTCTTGAAGGTGATGGCCGCACACACGCGGATGACATCATCCTGGGACTTCTCTAGTACTGTAAGGAGTAAAATGGGGTAGTTCTGGCTTCCTTCCACTGATTCCAGAAACTTCTCAGCTGAAGACAGAGAACATTCACATTCATGCATTTGTCTGAAGCTTCTATCCAAATCAACCTGCTGTGCATTCAATGGACACACATTATCAGTTACATAGGAATCAAACCCATGATGGCTTTTCACCAGGCTCTACCTGTTACAGTACGAAACTATATATATTTTATCTTTTACATAACAGAAACTATGCATATGCCTGTATTTTACAATATTATACAGAACCAATTTATAATTACATGCAGAACGTCATCTCTCATTAAAAACATTGTCATTTTATGTAAGAAAAACATACAGTATAGTGCAACCCTTAAAGGCAATAGTCACCTGGACGTCTGACAGCTGGGTCAGGGCTTAGTGTTTTCCTCAGATATTCAGTCAGAGTTTGAAGGTTGCCATCATTTAGCTCCATGATTGCTGCAGAGATCAGAATATAACAGCCCATATAAACAGATGCACAGAGATGATCAGTCATGATCCATCAGTGTGTCCTACACAACATGCTTCAAATAACACCAGTCAAAACTGCATAAACTAGCTTTGAGTTTTTTAGGTTTTCTGCGGTATCTTTATAGCTTGGATGCTATACTATCTTACTCACGCTACAGAATCAAGTGCCATGTTAAAAACACTTAATGGCACTGAATGGCAAAGTGAACATACGTGTATCTGATAGATAACTGCATATGTATTTTGATTAATGTCTATCCATAAATGTTTCCGTTGTATTCTCCTGTATCATCTAAGCGATAAGTCTTGATAGTTTGCATGTGAAATACTTAATTTCTGACAGACTGTGATCGTAATATAATTACAGACACACATGTTCGGCCTGCTCTGAAACTTCATTAGCATGGCTTGAAAAATACTCACTAACATAGATTAATAAACACATGGATGATGACCTATAGGTGGTTTAACCGGCGGTTTATGATCTTCACAGCTGAAATGTCTCAGTTTTCATATTTTTGACAGACTTTATTTACAGAAATTCAGGCCGTGATTCACGCGCTAAATCGGCTAGCATGCTGAAGAAAATGCTAGTCATAATATCTAATACAAACGTTTCATCATAATATAATCTTCTTTTAACAACATGAAGTGGTGGAGATACATGCCTATTACACGAAAATAAGAGGATAAACTTATAAAGCAAACCGTTAAACCGGTTAATTCTCGAGCTAACAATGCTCGATATCACATCAGCACAGCGCTGATGGTTTACTGTTCAAAGAACGTAATATTGAGTTTTATTATTTAATAAAGGCCAACGAAAACAGAAAAGCATGTTTGGTTAATGGTGAAAGTATAAAAGATCTTACCGTTACCTGTAGATTGCAATACTGCGCTAATCACCGGCCACAACTTTCAAACGTCTCACATAAGTGCGCGGTCACGACTCTGGGCATGCGCACTGAGACACACACAGGCGCACATGTGTCATATACCGCCCCCTCGTGTACCACACAGGGTACTAGAGAGCCACAACCCACATGTTAACATGTCTATAACATTGACATTATCAAACTAAGTAAAAAATGTTACAAAGCAAACATTTTAAAAACTATAAATGTAAAATGTTATAACATATATTTTTGCATAAAATATTCTTTGTTTCTTTCATTTTTATATGAAATATGACCTAAAATAACTTTAATTCTAAATTTTATTTAGAATAACCTTATCTACAGGTTACAGAGACCTCCTGGCATCTACTTATGTTGCTATATAGCTCAATAATAGTAGCAATTTTACAGCATAGTGTAATGTAGTGTAGTAAAGTATATGGTAACACTTAACAATAAGGTTTTATTAGTTAACATTAGTGAATACATTAGTTAACATGAATGGTGAACAATATATTTAGCAAAACTGATTAATCTTTGTTAATGTTAGTTAATGTACAATTGCTGATTGTTTGTTCATGTTAGTTTATTGTCCACAAACCAATAATTAATAAATGTTGAAATGAAGTACAGTATTAGTATAGTATGTATACTATACCTTGCACATAGATATGCCCCATTAAAACCAACCTCTTCTTCTTGGCCTCAAAGTTCTAATATAGTCATATTTGCCTGTTACATGTAATTCAAGAACTTATGCTACTATATAGTAATTTGGAATAATTTTGTGACTTTTTTTGAGTAGTAGCACTTTTAACTACATCCATTCAAATAACACCAAAAAAACACAGTTTACAGAACAATCAACACTGTGGCTTGGATATTCTTCTATAATTTTGTAATTAACTTTGCTTTGTCCCTTTCATTGTTTACGGTTTTCAGCAAAAACTTACCACACAATTGGTTTATCTGGTTCCCACTGTTTATCATGCACCAGATGCCAGGATTTGTCCTGACTTAAATCTAGTTTAAAAACTAAATCATGCATTATAATTACACCAATTAGGACCATTTAATTATCTGAATACACACCTGGGAGAAATATAAATTATTCTAAACACTAAGAAGCAGTATTATATGCTTTTGAATTTCCTGTCAAAAAGCACTAGATAGAAAATAGAATTTTCTGGTAGAAAAAGTTGCATTTTAAAATGTTGTAAAATTATGGTTGATATTACATTATACATTTACATTGAAAAATGAAATACTAGTTAAGAGCATTGCATTGTAGAATAGGCTATAGTATTCAATGCATTGTGCTTTGTTGCATACTACACAGTTTGCTAAATGTAAAAGGTCATCCAGGTATTCAATACACGCAGGAAAGTGCATTATTAACACACTACATTAATAGTATGGTAGTATGCTGTTGTAAAGGTTAAAACAAATCATTACAAAACTATAAAAAGAAAAAAAATATCAAGATAACTCAAACAGTTAAAGACAGTGTATGAGGAAAAAGTGTTAAAGAAATTGAAAGTATTAAACACATCACAGATTCACTCCACACAATCAACAACATGGAGATATACTTAAAGTACATCAAAACCCATATTTTATTTTATGTATAGCAATACAATTTACATATTAAATAACACTATAATAGAATGCTTTGATATAGCTTTCAACAAAAAGAAAAAAGAAAGAAAAACTTTTTCCTTCGTTTTGTGTTATTCCAGATTACAAAAAGAGGTTATGATGACACCCACCTGCTTTGTATGGGAAAAACTTATTCTTTGATTTACAAGAGCTATTCTATTGCACTTTCAGACACTGAAACAGATTTTGATTAGATTCAAATGAAATAAAAAATACCACAATCACTGCCTTAATTTATGATTGACGAGTGTTTGGAATGTGATGTCAACCTCCTGCTGAATGAATTGGGGACATTTTAAATTAACCATCATTATGAGAACTAAACTAAAAAAAGAACTTAAATTGGTTTATATGAAAATATAAAGTTTGTGACTATAAGTCAGGATACAAAGCTTTCAGAAATTGAAGGGTTAATGAAGCAATAAAAGGTATGTACATTTCTTACATGCTAATGCAAATATGTTGTTTGCAAATGCAACCCACAAGTATAGTGTGACTGCTAGAGAAAAAAGGAAAAAAGGGACACCACAGGACAAAACGTTTAGAAAATATTTTAAAACGCAACTTGTCACCTCCAATTACCTTGCGTGATATACAAGTTTGAATATTACCCCAAATGTTGGAGAGATGTGATTTCATTTCTAACCTCCTTCTTAGGAGAAACCAGACATGGTAAGTAAATAAACACCATATGTGTGTTTCCCCTTCTTAACAGCAAAACATTTTCAATCTCCCTAAACCATTTCAAAACACAAACAATTTAACAGCTTTCTTTTCACATCCGAAGAAATCAACATTAGTATACATTCTCAATGATTTGATAACAGTTGCAACAAAAAACAAAAATAAACACGACATTTGAACTAATAACATATTAGTGGACAAATCAAAAACAAAACACAAAAACATGGTTGGATATGGATTCATCATTAACAGTATGCAATTACTTTCTCCACATCACCAAAACATTCTTCTTAAAACTACATTACCCAATATTAAAATAGACTTTCCTACAGTTTTTATGACCGGAGTGAATGACAGTTGTAGTCTTTGGTAAAAATTTATGAATCACGGGTCCCCTGTTTTGGAAGTGGCAAGACGGATTCTAATGTACAGTTAGCAAGGCCATTGTGCTCTATGGCATGAGAGAACTGTTTATGATATTACAGTCGCTGCTTTTTCTAGTGGTATTTGAGGATCTTCAACATGAAATAAACTCAATTACACAAGCAGTCTGTTTAGTGATGAAATGCTTGGACTGATTCTATAGTTTCATGTGGATGCTTAAATTTTCCAGTAAAACCAGTCAATACTAAACACAACACACATATCACACACATACACACACTTGCGGAGGTGAATTGAAACTGTACAGAAGGCATCGAGAGACTTGTATACATTATTCTGAAAGGTGTGGGACGGATTTGTCAGTGAACTAATGAAACAAACCAGAACAATGAAGAGCTGTATAAAATGACAAAATTAAGTAGGCAATTAACAGAGAATTAATTCCTACGTTATGAGTCCATATGTAACGCGTCACATAATTTTATTACCTATTCCGCACTCAAGTAGCAGCTTGCAGCATGAAGCAATGGAAAAATGAGACCAGCAGGGGGCGCTAAAGAGGTCACGGGCTTCACAACACCGTCAAGGATCCTTGAGTTGAGCCAATTGGAAATGGTAAGGGCTGCTCTTAGTGACAGTTAACATTTACAAAAGCACAAGTTATCATGATATACGATATATTCATATATATTAAAAGCAGAATATGAATCATACAAAAGTTCACAGTAGCTGTTTTTAATACCACCTTTACAAAGTAAAATATGGGTTTGATAGGAGAGTAATGAATAGATATTCTATTTGGGGTGCGAAAAATTACCAAAGCAAACAAACAAACAAACAAAAACGTAACAATCTGTATTGATCATATATGGTCAGCTGTAATTTGTGTGGTGGGTCTTTGCAAGATGGACGTCGGACATTAATTTTATTCTCATCTTCCTTCATTCGAGGTGCCTGTAGAAAATGTTTTTTGTTAGCGGTGATTGTTTGGAAAGCCTCGGAGAGCAGCTTTACTATGGAATGTCAAAATAAGATCAGAAAGCGAGAGAGACGGCGAGTTATGGTGAGAAAGACAGATAGTGATGGTGAGATGGTTGTAGGCAGTAACACTGATATTTTCATAGTGCAAACTAGACAGAACTGTGTTTCGTTTCGTTTGTTGTGAACTCAAAAACGTCGGTGCAAATGTTCAGTAGGATAACATTAAGACATAAAATGGCGAAAAAATAAATATCAAAAACTTTTTATCAGTGTAAAAAAGTAATCAGGTTATTCTTTT
>JAZGTK010000014.1:247758-263979 GCA_036877625.1 Ambastaia sidthimunki | reverse complement strand
TATCAGTGTAAAAAAGTAATCAGGTTATTCTTTTAACCAAGAGTTCTGGCAAAAAAGGCCTCAGAAAAAGTCTGTCTTAGTCCTTGAAGTTTTACAAAGTTAGATTAAGTGCCTCTTCGTGCCTGTTTGGGGGCTTCAGACGAGGGACTCCATGCTTTCTGCGGGGTCCGATTCATCAGACATGGCCATACTGCCGTTCCTGTCCAAGGACATGGGACTGGATCCGTTCTCTTTAGTGCTTATCAGGCTGAGCATAGCTTTGTAAAGGTACTGGTACTGTTCCTGAGGACACAGAAACATGGACTTCAGAATGATGAACACAATTGTAATTGTAATTGAAATACAATTACAATCAGTACATTTCAGTAGATTCAGAGAACACAACGCCACCACAATGCTAGAGTGGTTGTCAGGGAGTTGCTAGGGTGTTGTTATAAATTGTTGCTAAAAATAGCATTTTTGAGTGGTTACAAACTGTCCAGAAAACCCCAGAAATTAAGCGTACCACTAATCCCTACGATAATCTTGTCCCTAGATTTAGCTCAGGACCCTTGTATATATATATGAAATTTTTGTTACTTATTATATCATCTGCCAGGCAAAAATCATAAATCAAAAAAACAAACAGGCCTAGATGATTTAAGGTGTCATCTGAGGTATGATTTGATAAGCTACATGACAAAGTTTAATACTTCAGGGGTTTGTTCAAAGCAATAAAACTAACTTCTAACTAGATACCTACAATTGTAAAATAATAGCACAGATACAAACAGCAAAGATAAAAAACCTGCAATAAAGCTTGATTCATTTGACCAATCAAATTCACATTTAATGCATCTTGTTAAGCCAAGCCCAAACATTACAGCAATTTTCAATCATACCAGATGTTGTAGTAACTAAAAAAAACAAAAAAACAAATTATATTACAACCTCAGCATATTTTTAGACATATTTTAATGTCCGACCATAAACACTCAGGAGTTTTTATTGTCCTGTAAAATAAGCTGAACTGGTGATAAGCAGTGTAATATTTTCTCCTCCCAAACAACTGCTCAACACTTCTGAAATATAAACCTGATGCTTCAAATCAGAATCAGCTTTATTGGCCAAGTATGCCTAAGCATACAAGGAATTTGTTTCCGGTTTTGAGCAAACCAAGTGCACATTTACACATACAAACGTGATTACAGATAACACGTCAGACAATAGTGCAACGGTTCTAATAACCGCCCTGAACTGCACATGAAGAGCAGTACAGTGCAGCGCATGCGCCCAATAACTTCCAAACACTTACAATGTCGGTGAAGACTCCGGGTCTCATGAGGTTGATCATCTTGGCCACCTGGTAGACGCCCACAGCTCCTTCACTCTCCATCTGCTGGGACAGTGTGGTGAGAGCACAGAGCATCCCAGCAGACACGGCTCCAAACCTGCCCACACACAACACAACACAACACAACACAACACATGAGCCTCAGTTCATATTAAACTAACCTAACCTAACCTTGAATAAAACCTTCACCCAGACTTGAGCTTAACTTAATCCTGATTTTGAGCCTAAGGGGCTGTTCACACCAAGTCTGATGGAAAAAATATACAAAAAAAAATTTTTTTGCACCAGAACTATTCACATTACATGTGATGTTGATTTCAACTTAATATTTTATCAATATAATATCATCAATATTCCAGGGCCATGCATGTATTTATTTGGTAAGTATCTATGTAATAAACAGGATAATGTATAGCCAGACAGTTAACGAAACTCCCTGGAAATCAAATCCATTATTGTTTCCATTGTTCGGTGCTGTGCTGTGATTCAATTAGTCCTAACGAGTGTCCCTTAATATCAACACACATCACTTTGCAACAAAACGACCCACAATGACCCCTTTATGTTTATTCATTATGTTAATGAGGTGTTCGTCTCATCTGATAAAGCAAGACTGGCTAATTGAGCTTTTCGAGGAGTGTAATGTTACCATGGTATCACCCCTAAGAGGTTTCAAAAAGATGGCTGTCTTAATTAATGCCGTGTTCATTAGTGCTAAAGATATGCTAGTCAGTTGAATGCTCCTCCCATAAAAGCCAAGAACTGTCTCTTCTGTGAAGCTATTTCTGCACTCACAGCCTCCCTAGTGTTTGATACACAGTTACTTCTGGCTAGAAGGATCCTGAACTCTTTGTTGTTGTAAATGGAAGCTTTTTTGTTCACACTCAGTGGCTGTCGAGACTGAACTGAAGCCTCCATTAAGTCTACAAAATGAGAGGATCATAAAGCTAAAGTATCAAGAGGGAAAGTTTAGATATTTCTATACTTCTATAAGCTTGTACTGAGTAGGTGATGATAAAGTATCATCAAATTGGCATTATGTCAGCAAGCTGTTATGATTATGTTGTGTAGTGCAGGGGGTTGTGGGTAATGCTAAATTAAACATCATGCATACTATGCATACTAACTTAAAGTAGTATGATTTGGAATGCACTAATCCTAATCTTGGAAACAAAGTATTAGAAGGTATTATAATAGTATGCAATAGTACCTCTAAAGCCAAAGGCAGTTATCAATTCAAAGAACTACAGGTAATACAATGTAGGTGTTATGGGTTATGTTATAATCTGTACTGACTCGTCGTGCACTATAGTGGGTCCATCTCTGGTCATGGCCTCCTCTTTGATGACGTTAATGAGCTCAAATGTGCTGCTGATGGGGGCATCAGGGTTCGGCCATTTGGGGCACTGAAAATGACGAACCTCTAAAACATAATCATCCTGAAACAGAGAGAGAAAGACTGAGCGAGAGACATCCACTACAGATATGACTTACCCTTAACGAACCCTTAAGAAGTATGCTAGTGAAGACCACTAAGATTGAGAATTACTGCTACTAGGCTAATTAAAGTTGAGATTAATATAACAATAATAAGAAGAACTATTATTATCATTATGTAATAAAAGATCAAGATTTCTATGCAATGATGGTAATATTAAAAACAATGAAACAACACATTTTTACTAAATATAAAAAATCTGGATAAACACCAACAATTCCAAACGCAAACACGTACACAGACAGACAGACAGACAGACCTGTGTGGCCTCCAAGATAAAGTCGTGAATGATGATCTGCTCCTCATTGGATAGACAGAGTCTGTCTTTACTGATGAGGGTGACTGTAAATGCCTCACAGTTCATGGCTTCTTCTCGACTCGGCCAGTACACAAACTCATCTTCCGCCTGCAGGGAACAAATCTATGTGTGAGCAAGCATCCATGCAGAGCAATCAATGACTTCCAGAAAAACTGACTTTTGACAAATTCCCATCACTCCTCAAAATATGAACCATCACGTGATCTTCAGGTCTACAGACTACAACATTAAGATCCTCAAGGTGGGACCTTGACATCCCCCCACCCTGGATGCAGGATGTCTAGTAGTAGTTGATGTCACTAGACTAAACACGTAATTTACAAGTGCTTGACATCACTGTTTTCACAAATTCACATTTTTGTTGTTTACAAGACAATAACGGTATCATTTAAAAAAAAACTTTTAAACACATTTACAAAAGTTTGCATTTTCAGGCTCCCAAAATGCAGTTTTCTGTATAAATTATTGGCCAAAACGCATTAAAAAGTTTTTTTATTTTTGCTGAAAATAGTGTTGTGTATATGGTCTCTACGAGGAATTTATGCAGCTGGTCTTACATACTCACCAGACCCTGGTTATCTGGCAACATGACAATGATTTGAGCGTTGTGATCCCAGATCATCCTCCAAAAGTCTTTAGTGGTTTGAGGCAGAGGATGCTGGGTAATGATGAACTCGTTGCTCCTGTAGTAGCCCTGTTGTCATGGAAAAGAACAAGAAACTAAGACCTCTGGCTTTTAATCAAGCCAATGTATGTCTTATTTTCCCCTCATTCATTCAGTGTTACTTTAAAATAAATGACAGGTTAAAGTTTAACTATGCTGGGCTGATGGGTACTCACCATTATGTAAGACGCATTGATGTAATCAGTGCCTTTCATCCCCGGCAACGGTGCAAGACCAACACGCGCTCTTTCCGCTGAGAGGGACAAAACCAGCCAATCAGGTAGCAGAATAAGAAAGCAGGTCAGTTATGTGATCTAATTAGCTGAAACAGTGTTGCAAGCACATTTGGTGCAATATATTACAGAGAATGGCTATAGCGAATGGCCTTGGACATAAAAGAAAAAAATAAATGTATTCAATCCACAATAAATTTGTTTGTGTACTCACATGGGACAACAGAAGAATTGCGGTTTTTCTCTTTGTTGCATTCTTTCTGAGCGCTAAAACATTCCACAAATCTGGCATTGCACTGAGTCACCAACTGTACAAACACAAGAGAGAGAAACAATATTTCTTTATTTCAAAGAGAAGGCATTCTTCCTCAACCCAAAACTCCAACCTTATGAATTCAACAGAAAGGAATTTTGTCCAGTTGTAGGCTAGCAAATAAAAATTTATGTCTAGCGATATACAGAAATTGAAGCTGGACCGAAAGTAACCATATAAAGTCAAAATTTCAGGGCTCAATAAAAACATTTTATGAACTCATGAAATTCAAGTGAACTTCATAAATTTATCCTCACAGAACTTGTCAGGCTGGGGTTGAGTTTTATAATCATGTCAAAGGAAAACCTTTAACCTATAACAACTCCACCAAAGTTTGACTTTTTTAATGCTATTTTTTCCAAGCTAACTTCATATGCAGAATTAATATGCATTGCTTTCTTCGAGTAACTTGACCAGCCAAACAAAGCAACATTGACTCGACCAATGGTGTAACTACAGGGCGGGATTATTTATTTGCTTGACCAACAAAACACTAAGTGTTCTGGGATTAAAAACAAGTCATTGGCTGTTTCCGAAATAGCCCCCTATACCCTCATGCCAAATTCCCCATATTATTTCACTAACATAGCTCGCCTCAAGCAGTGAATGAAAATGAATGAGGGCAGCCATTGTTTTTGCATTCTATTTGGTGGCTCATAAATTGCAAACTTCATCTCTAAATTCAGCAAGCATTCTATTGTCTCATAGCAATAGAAACATTTTTATTTGCTATTAAAAATTTTCTTTATGACTTTGCAGGAGTTCTGCAAGAGAAAGAGATAGTCCCCACCTTGAACTGTTTCTCCAGTCGTGTTTTGCCTCCGGGGCCCGGCGTCAGGATGCCGTTTACATAACTGTGCAGCTGACTGGAGCTCACCTCTGTTTCCTTCCCCAGAATGGCTTCTACCAAGGCATCATGGATGAAGATATACTGCTCCTGAACACAGAGACAGCGGAGAAGCAATGAGACACTCTTGGCGACAACAAACAAACAAGATTGGTCCGAACTAGGACACGCTGGTGACTCACCTCTGTCTGGACCAGGTAGTTTCTCTGAGTTCGTATATGTTTGAGAAAGCCCAGCACGTTCACTAAGCCCTTATCCTTCAGCTGCTGTAACATGCTGTCAATTACGATGTAGGTTCCTGTTCTCCCCACACCAGCACTGAAGAACACACAAAAAACAAACAAACCAGCTTGTTTATTGCACTCTTTACCCTGTTCGATAAGCATGTGTTGAGCTTTGGATGCTGGTCGTCAGAACTGGATGCTGCTATGTTGGTGTCCACACCAAGGTATCCTATGGTCCAACAGTTCCATCAGGTTGACCCAATATTTCTTGTTGGTGAACAAAATGGCGGTCCTGGTTCACCACTTACATACCAGCACCAGAAAAGCACTTAACCAGTTTAAACCAGTTTGAATTATAACAGAAATTCCAGCTGGTCTATAAATCATGGCAGTTGTGTGTGCACACTGTTTACCTGCAGTGTACAAGCACAGGGCCCATCTCTGGAGTCTGTGCAGCAGAGGACTTCCTGACAAAGGTGAGCACAGGTAGTGTGTACTCGGGGACGCCCATATCTGGCCACTGAGTGTAGTGATACTGTAGGACTGTTCTCTCGCTCTGACGGCCCTTAACGTTACCCTTCTGACCCTATTAAAAAACACACACATTTACAATTACATATGACTTACATTGCTACACTTACATATATACAGACATATAGACAAGCAAAACAAAACTAAAATAAACAAAATTCGTGCTTGCTTGACAAACCCTGGGCATACAACAACATTACCATTAATGTAACATTAGCATTCAAAATAACAAATGTGACAATAAAGCTATGACGATATACAAATATATACAACAATAACACAAAATGACAATGTACTGTATATTCATTAATTAATTATCTGAATGTATTTACATTATTTGAGATATTTTTGAACCACCCTCTGGTAGGTTTCACGTTTTATTATATTTATTGGCACTTAATAGTATAGCGAAACAATTATGCTTTCTGGGAACATGCTCAATACAACAAATACTCATATGCATCCCTACTGTATGTCTCTCACAACAAACAAACACAGTCATGCTTGATCTGCATGTCTTTACATAACGCTTACTTGACATTCAAACTTTCTTTTATCACAGTAAAGAAGCGTGTCAGCTTTTTAACATTATTATCATACAAATGTAATTTTTTTCCACACACACACACACACACACACACACACACACACACACACCAAAAAGGTGCCATCTGAACTCATATATGAGCGGCTGCTACATAAAGCCCCCCTCGACTTCGCAGTGGCCTTTGTGCGGCTCAGTTTGTCATGAAAGAGATTTACAGGGAGAGCAGATCGCTCTTTCACTAACACCGTGAAGGCCAAGACCTCAAATAAAGCTCCTTAAGACTTTTCCTCTGGCTTTTAATGTTCAACCCCGTCGCAGTTCCACTTGGTGGCAGAGGAAATTGGGTCAAACCATGAGATGGGCAACTACTGCTATCTTTTTTTATGTTGAAATGTGTGTAAATGATGAATAAAGAAAAAGATTTAAGAAGGTTTAGGACAGGAGCAGAGATTACCTTCTTTACTTTGGTGTTTCTGATGGTGAAGATTCGTAGCGTGTAGCAGGCCATTACTTTGGTTCTCTTCAACGTCACCACGATATTGCCGTATTCCTCACTGTTTTCTGTTGGCCAGTACTGGTCACATTTTCTCTGTGAGAGAAATAGAGAATATTGTTTTCGTTCTTATGTTATATAAAAGTCTTTGGTGTACTTCTGGATGTAGACTTTAACACTCAAAGCTCCTCCCCTGTCCACCCCCAACACCATTTATGGGAACTAATATGCAAAAATGCACCAATCAGAAACTGGTGTGGCTATGACATCACGGCACATTAACATTTAACTGCTCATTTACACACATCATCAATGCCTGCTCAGTAGCAAGCATTTTAACCAACCCTGATAAGTGACAGTGTGAGCTACGTCAATTGTTGAACATTCTAGCCAATCATGGCTAGTTTTTCTGTTTTCCCAACAACTTTAAAGATAGTTTCATGATATTTCTTGGACAATTTAAAGGCTTAAATGCATCTGCAGCTATTTATTAACAGCGGTCTGGAATGACTTGACATGACCATTTTTGGTGTGTTGTCTTTTTAACTAACATCTCGACCAAATGAACAACATTCATAAATAGATCAAATTAACTACCTGACTCATAAGATCACATAGAAGATGATAAAGAAACAGAACTCACTCTGCCTTTCTCCACCAGGTTGGTGATCATGACTATAATGCCAGTGTTCTGCTCCCACACCATCCTCCAGAAGTCCTCGAATGTGGACTTGAGTGGACCCTGTGCCGCGATATACGCCTTGGGTTTATTATAGCCCTGTAGAGGAGAGACATACACAAATATACATCCCACACACATTTAATGAGGTCACCATACATATAGAGGAAGGCTGTCATTAATGTGGACTGTAGATGTCACTCACATCCACATAGTTGGCGTTAATGTAGTCACTGTGTTTGGAGTCTTTGCCAGCCAGAGGCCTGAGTTTCACTCGACTGTGATCATCTGGGGGTGAACAAGAGATGGATAGTTACAGACAGATTTGATTGACATCTGCCTGTCAGAGAGAAAGAGAGAGAGACTCACAGGCTATGATGTTGATGTATCTGTTCTTGTGCTTGTTGTCAGGGTGGTTGGAGTGTTCTGATGTGATCTTCATGTCTGCTGTACAGCGCTGCACTTCCTATACAGGCACGTGCGCACACACACACACACACACACACACAAAACGCATCATTAAGTGTGTTTAATAAACAATTTCCCGGTCCCCATGTATGTGTGTGTGCCTTTTACCATCTGTGTGGGGACGTGCAATGATGTTCACACATTTTTAAGTGTACACTGAGTAAGGAAGTACTTTTTGGGGCCAATAAGGTCAGTTCTTTTTAACATAAAGGTATTTTAAATGTCATATTCAAGAATTTTTTTCACAGGTGCATTAGCATTAGATATGCGTGTTTGGCTGTATAAATTTCATATTGAGGGCGTGTTTAAAACCACAAGATGTTTGACAGTTTGCCGGAGGCTGTTGACTTGCTCTCATCCGTATACATGCACCTGTCTGGATTCTGGTTACCTTCATCTGAACTAACCTGACTAACCAGAGAAGATTTGCAGACTTCACAGAACATCAAAGTTATATGTCAACATTTACGTAAGGATGTTCCCTGACTGTCAAATCTGAGCTCAGGTGACAGTGGTGTTCATAAAAAATATAAAGAAAAGCATATAAAGATTTTACACTATGAGTATTTACACTACTGGCTAATATTATCTATCCCCACCCACAAACCTTTGGTATTACCAGTTGAAAAAAAACTACCAGGTAATTATGTGGGCATTTTTTTATCAACAAGAGCATTTAAGAAAATAGCTGATTTCATGATATATTTATAAAACACTCATTCGCCTATAATAGACAGTAATAACAAAATCAAGCTTTACAACACTTTATAACTATAAAAAATGTATATACGCCTGGTCTTTGCTGCTGTTCTCAAACTCTGTGGGCTCCATCTGTTTCTCTGGCTCGCTCTCTCTCTTTCAGCAGAATGTCAGACTTCTCCAAGTGGCCTCTTTCTTTTCACTCCTGGCTTTTCCTCTCAAGAATTCCCCTGCAAACTCATACCCGGCCCACACATAATCCCTGTGCCTTTCCAAGCCTAGCCAATACCCTTCCTCTCCTCTCTGGCTCCCATGATCGCTGTCACCCCAGTTATGGCCTTTTTTTGGCCGGGCTGCACAAAGCCACTTGTCAGGGGCCCTGGAGGCTCCGTCCAAAAGAGGGTTTTGGCTCAGCTGTTTCTCTCTTTCTTTCTGCTTAAAGAGGGGAGGGTGAGAGGAGGCGAGCACTGGGGGAGAAAGGGTTAGGAGCTAAAGAAATCCATTGAGGGAAAACAGCACCAGTAAAACCCCTTGGAACCACTTCCCAATGCCATCAAGTCCACACACACATATTCTGGGCCACTTCCCTGTGTCAATCAAGCCACCATGGAACAAAGGGGCCAAATATGGGGCCCTGCAAGAACCTCAGTGACCCACATACCTCCCCTCTTCACATCCCAACATTCTCTTTAAGCTTTACAGGGTGAGCTGAATCTACCAACCATAGAAAGAAAGTGAGGGAGAGACAGCGCACTTTCTACTGACACTTTCTTTCTGCTTATATTAGTGAAAATGTCTATACTGAAGTTGATGTGGTGTGAACTACACATGTGGTTACTTTACTAGTACATCTGTGTGAACTGATTTTATACAGTAAATGAGGCTTAATTGGTTTGTAGTTATTGGTGTGTAGTGCTACCTTGTGTGTTTGCAGCCCATCTGTGTATGTCACATCAACGTGTATATAATATAATGAAATAACGTGTTTTATAATATTTCATAGAATACAATGGCATTACCATAGTACCATGTCAAAAAACATATTACACATGGAATTTTTTTGTTACCACAGTTTTCCAGTAAAAAATGTGTAACATTAGATGTATCCTAAATTTCATTCATGTCGAATTAAATGCAATATCTAATTAATATATGTGTGTGTGTGTACAAGCAGCTTGCAGGTGATGGGAGGCCAAACATCTCAGATTGTTCACTGATATTCAGCTGTGCTCCGACAGGACAAGCAGATGCTGTGGCTCAAGACTCAATGGATAACTAATTACCAGTCATTCTTGTACAAACTGCCGTTACATTTGCCTGACAGAACTGTTGTGGTTTTCTGGCTTCCAGATTCATAAAAACACACACACAGCCAACAGAATCCCAAAAACTCACGAAAAAGACGGCACGGCTCAGGCCTCATTTATTCTCACGGAGCGCGAGTTCAACTGGCTCGTCCTGCAGGGCAGCTCTGCCAGAAATAACAAACATCCACACAGGGATCCCGGCCCAGCTGTTCACAGACAGACACCAGAACCTGTCAAATGAACCACTGGGGCGAGACCATCGGAACCACGCCAGACAGAACCACTGTTTACAAAAGTCTGAGAGAGTTTGTGTAGAGTCAGAAGGGGGATACTTCTGTGAAAAGTGAGTGTGTTTGAAGATCTTACCTCAAACTCGTCTGAGAATCCGTGCTGGTTATTGGAATAGAGCTCTGATACATGTTTGATAAAATGCTTGACAGGAATGGCCTCCATATCATCTAAAAGAGAGCAAAAAAGGAAATCTATTGTCTATTTTGTGGACATGTGACATGAAAAACATAAAACAGGAAATGAGGTCACAGAGCGGACCTCGCAGACCCCATCTATGACATTGTGGCAAGGCCAGTAACATTGAAGGATTCTAGTCACAGCCACTGCAGGAAAAGCAGAATAGTTTTGAACAGAAGGTTAGTATATCCAGTGCTGGTATGTAGATCCTTCTTAACTGTAGCCACTGTGAATATTACTAGGCTGATTATGGAAGGATCAGGGTTCAACTTCAGATGCTGTGAGTAAGAGAATTTGAGAAGGCTCACACTCTCCAACTGACACACGCAATAAACGACACGTTGTCCCTCAGATCTGTTTATATACGCAGATGAGCTTGTAAAGCCAAAAATAAATAGAAATACAACACACACAAACAAACATACATCTAAAGCACAACTGGATTTAACTTGAATCAAGAATTTTCCTCAGACTCTTGCTGTGTATGTCATAATACAACAAACCTGTAATCATATTGTTTTATGCACTATGCAAAATTACATAATAAAAATTAAATATTCACATATGTTTTAAATATTTAGTATTTTGGTCAAACTGCAGAACCTTGTTTAATACTATATTAGTATGTGATAGTACAGTACTGTACAGTACAATACAGTATAGTGTAGCAGCAATAATAATAAGCAATAGTGATAATAAGTAAAAATTAGTAAATAATAAACATAACAACCATTCACTTAATGCTCACATAATGCACTACTGCACCGGCCAAAGAGAAATAAAAACACATTTCAATTATTATGAAATAATTATTACAACTAACTGAATACAGCTAACAAACAAAATCTGGCACTCAGGGGCAGAGTGTCCAGGTACACACTGATAGATTTAACCAGACACTGATGGCCCTATCTGACAGAAGAGAGAGAGAGAAAAAGAGAGAGAGAGAGAGATTGCCCACACTAAATAGATCTTTTTAAATACCAAGCCCAGTCATAGCCAAGCTGGCACATAGATGCCTAAATTGGATTGAGGGCACCATGCCTCAGTTATTGTGCACTGTGCCACAGCGTAACAATGAAAATTGGTTCCAATTAAGTGCTTATAGGAAAGTCTAAGAAAATCAATGGCTCTCACTGCATTAAGATCTTGGCCACAGGTGCCGGATGCATTCCACCACAGCGACCAAATCGAACCTGCAATCTTCAGACCCCAAATTCTGTCCTCTGCTGTTATACTGCACTCTCTGTTAATTATTTACCCTCATAGACACAGACAATGAGCCAAAGTCAGATACTGGCCATAGAGATGAAGCCATTTTCTTGGCTCCTACCCCATACTGTGTATGCATGCATAAGTGTGTGTGTGTGGGTGTGTGTACGCAGAAAGTCAAGGATAAATGTCACTCATTTTCTCTAGTAATCAAATTGACCCTGAATCAACCCACCAAACCGCATTTTCTCAAACATCTACTCTGTCTATATTTGACTCAGTCATATTTAGCTCTCAAATATTTAGCTCTCAAATTAAATTTACAGTAAACAAGAATCATCAAGTATGTTAGCAGGACTTGAACGATATAAAAAGATTTATGTGTTTCCTGAAGAAAATATGTGTGATAATTGTAATACTGACCATGTTGCTAGTGTATTAAGGTGGTTACCAGGGCGTTGCTATGAAGTTGCTAAGGTGTTTTGAGTGGTAATAGTGCATTACTGTGGTGCTGCTAGGGTGTTTTAGGTGGTTGCTTGTTGGCCTAAGTAAAAAGAGCTCAGGTGGATTTATCTGGTGGATTTATCTTTTATTATTAAAAGATATTAATATTTTATTGTGTATTAATTAAAACACCAAATATTGGCTAATTTTTGGGTCTTGTCAATATATTTGTTGACAACTATGCATTACAGGATTGTTTAAATCCAAACCCAAAGTATGAGAATTAGTAACAGTGATGTTTACACAGTGATGTTTACCTGCAAACCCCACAAAATACAATAAAACTGTTGTGGCAACCACAAGACGGTGCTACACCCTCAAAGCTTGTTTGTGCGTGCAGCTGGTTTTCTGCCCGTTTCCCAGCAGCTGAAAACTTCATCAGATCCACTTCATGTCAAAATCAATGCAAGCATGGATTTTTACATTCACGGGTCATTACACTAATTGCACAGAAGAACGGTCTGTAGAGAGCTTAAAATTAAGGTACACGCACACACACACACACACACACTCTGTCATGACAGCCAAAGCTTTGTTAGATCATGGCACAGATAAAACCTTATATAATCCAACCTATTACCCATAGTGCAACAGGTAAAACACGAATGCTCAGAATAGTTTGTAACAACACATCAGGATTAGATCATATCAAAGCACCCGCTTTAGCTTTAAGACAAGTGTTTAACTGATCCGAGATCAATTCAATGAAGCCTACCTGGAATGGGAATAACAGGTATGCTCTCATTGGGCACAACTCTGGGAGAATTGCTGTCCTCGACGTAGAAATGAGCCGTTTGGAAACACCTCCTGAGAGACAGAAAAAGAGAGATAGCCAGTCAATGACATAACAATCACTGAAGAGCACATCAACCCTGCTTTAATGTTGCCATCAGGTGCGGTTTAGGTAACAATCCCCACCAGAGTAAACACAGATGCTGCTGGGGATGTTTGACAGGATCCAGGTGAACTTTGAACCCTCCTTCCAAAGAGCAAATCAAACACTTCAAACACAGATTACAGCTACACACTTCAAACACTCTTTTCTCTGAGGGTCAATACACATACTTACTTCAAGGGACAGTTCACAAAAAAGAATTTTTTTTCATCCTTTACTTTCTCTGACCTGACGTTTTTTCTTACATAGAACACTGAATGGTCATTTGGACAGCTTTTTAATACATTTATAGTGTTTTTTTGTCCTTTTGGGGGCTTGACACTTCAGGGCCCCCATCCACTTTTATTGTATGCAGAAAAGCAGCTCAGATTTCTGCTAAACCTCTCATTTGGTGTTACATGGAACGAAACGTCAGATAGGTATAGAATGACATGAGGGTAAGCACACAATGACAGAATGCTAATTTCTGAGTGATCTCATTTATACTGATATTTAGACATATTGTTTTTATTAAAAATGTAAATATAATGACTAGAGATTTGACCTAACCCTAAAATATTACTTTATACATTTTTGGAATAATAATAAAAACAGTATCTACTTATCATTTGTACCTTTCAATAATACACCTTTCAGATAAAGCTAACCTCTGAAGACACATTTGTCCCAAAATATAGCTACTGTAAGTTAACAGACCGACATTTCCCATGTGAAAGATTTTCTAACTATACATTATAACTAAACATCTACAACTAGGGTGTATGAAGTCTATATGCTGTAGAACTAACACACCACACAAACTGCTGTGGATCTCCTTCAATAAAAGAAAGAAAACATTTAGTTTCTTACAGACTAATACATACACAGTCAGGATAACAGGCATCTGCCACAGGCATCAAGCCTAAAAGCTGTAAACTGGTTTTGCTTCTTTTGTTTAGCTTGTAAGAGATAAGAGAAAAGCTCCTTCTAAAAAACTAAATCTACAGCCAGTAACAAAACATACAGAAACAGAAAAAAGGAGATTCTCAAGTTACCAAAAGCCCAAGTTTTGGACATCAACTCAGTAAGCCAACAGGAGTTTTGTCTGTCCTACCTGTATTTAATGCACAGCAGAGAACATAAGCTGTTCATCCCTGCAAAGAACCAGGGATTTTAAGAGTGGAAGGAGACTGAAGGATCCACATGCTGTCGTTGAGCAAACGAGTGAGGGAGAAATGTGTGTGTGTGTGTGAGAGAGAGAGAAAGAGAGAGAGAGAGAGAGAGAGAGAGAGGGGTGGAGAGAGGGTTGGTCCTGACGTATCACACGCACAGAGCTAGAGCTGCCAGGTCAGACATGAACAGTCCACTGATTTCAGATCAGTCCAGAACTGATCTGATAAACCATAGACACCTGCTGCCTTTCCCTCTGGACACACACTCACACACACACACACCCCTCCAGCTGGACACTCCTTTGTATTCAACTCCTCCATTCTTTTCTTTTTAACTTCTATTCATTCTGACTAGAATAAAAAGTACAAAAACCCAACCTAAAATAAAAAGGAACAACAAAACTAGCAAGGCTAGTCCAAGGCCGGACAAAGTTTAAACTCAACTAGATTAAAATGGGCGGTTCACTAAAAACTGACAATTCTCTAATCATTTATTCATAACAAAATGTCATTTCAAATCTGTATGACAGATTTAATAAAGATTACATAACAATTCTTTTCCATACCATAAAAGTAAACAAGTACAGTGACTGTTAACCTCCAAAACATTTTTTTAATGTTTTATATTTTTTAATCTAATATAGGGCAAATATAGAGATAAACTGAAAAACAGAAAAAGTTATCACTTATTGTCCTTTTCTAAGCTTGACAGCCCCGGGTCACTGTGTTATTTAATTGTGATTAATTCCCCACAATTTCTCTTTTATTCTCGCAGAAGTCATACAGGTTTCGGAACGGCATGAGGCAAGTTAATCACAACACAATTTTCAATTCAACCGTTCCTTTTAAGCTTGGCATAAATTACAACATAAAAACTGTCCGTTGCGAATAATCTTTATACAAGCTGTCAGAGAAACCCTCCCTACAGGCACTGTGAAATTTCATGCTTAACAGGTCTGATCTGTGTAACAAAAGCAGGACCGGCCCGAGCAGGAAATGCTTCAGGTAATTAAGCACAAAGACTACTTTAACCAGTCAAACTGGACATTGTGCCGGAGACATTTATTGTGTGGCTTTGAATGAATAATCACATGGGTTTAACACAATGCTAAAGTCATTAAATGATTCTGAAGTGAATTATGTATAACATGTTTCAGTCCGCTGCTACGTGGCAGTGATTAAGTTATTGGCTTTGTGTCTTCTGTGGACACGCTAGCTCTGCTCCAAACACAACTGACCTGCCCTGCTGTCAACTGCATACATAGACATCTACTTCCAAGTTCCTATAGCAGCATTCTAATGTTCATGGAAGCCATACAGAAATCCTATATACAAAAATGCATGTAAAATACATATATAAGCTCACATATTAGATTTTACATATATAAATGTCACAAATACCACAAAACATTAAAATATTGTCTGATTCGTATATGTGACACATTTAAATAAAAGGGACAGTTCACCAACAGTGAAAATTCTTCCATCATTTGCTCATCCTTACATTATACTAAACCTTTTTGACTTTTTTGCTTCTAAGAGCAAAAAAGTGAGAAGATATTTTGATATTTTAAAATATTTTGACGTACAATGGAAACCAAACAACAGTGGCACCCATTTTATAGACACAAAATCATGCCAACATATTCCAAAATAACATAAAATCATGTCAACATTTTCCAAAAAAACATCTTTTGTGAAATTACTACGTCACAAGAATAGTTACAGTATGGTATGGATATTAAAGATATTAAATTACAAATAACGCATTTACAAATATATACATATCTATTTATGTACAGTTTATATATACAATATATATGGCATGTTATATAT